>VUQI01059913.1:19826-30801 GCA_015106735.1 Paratilapia polleni
ATCTTTAAAATAATTGGGAAAAATTTAACAATATCTTATTTTGCATTCAAACTTACAGTGAATCTATAAAAGCACAAAACCTTCACATGTACAGTTTCTGGAACTCTACAGCAACTTGTCAAGATGTAGAAATACTTTCTATAAATTTTCAGTCTTGTGTAGTAATGTTGGTATAAAAGAAATTGCAGTGCATTTTAACGAAAAACTGAAGATTACTTCCCTGCAAAACCCATGCATTGGGCCAGATTGGATGCTTCAGGGGGCCGAATCTGGCCCACGGGCCGCATGTTTGATACCCCTGATCTAAACCAACCTGGTTAGTTTTCAGGCTTGGCTTCACCAGGAAAATCAGTGTACGTGGGATATACCTGGGATACACACCTGGGTTACAGCTCTGTTTATATGTGTCTTATGCGCACTTGTTTGAAAAATGTACTTAGTAAACTAAAACAAACTGGAACGAATGTATCGGAGAGGCATGAGCTTGTAGTCCACTGCTCATCTCTGCTTGAGCCTAGCTGCTCAAAACTGCATTAGCCACCAGCAGCATAACACACACAACTGCATCTCTGAGTAGACAGATGCCCACCTGCATTGTGGTTAATGTTGGTGCTTGGCTTTTATTATTATTATTTTATTTTTTTAATTTATAAATAGAGTCAGTTTACTACATTTTTTTTTAAGCTGTCCGTTTTGTTAGTTTAATACAAGAATCATCATTCAGTTGGTTTCTGAAAATCTGTGGTTGACTCAAAATATAAGCAAGTAAAAATGCATAATTAAGGAAGGAAGAAAGCCATCTTAAATACCAAGAGTGAAAAATAAAACACAAGCAGACATTCTGCAGTTTGACAACAACAAGCATCAGCATCAAACGGTACCTCACTGCATTCAAGATACAGATTTAATGAAAAGTTAGATGATGTTAGTCAGTGAGGAGTAAGTTGATATTTAAGAGATATTTAAGGGGAAACAAAAGGGAAAAGTATAAGATGAGAGGTTAATTTGCTCATGTTTTATATAATTTTCTTCTTTTTTTAAATATGACATTTTTATTGTGACAGTGTCGAAGATGTTTCCAGTGGAGAGACGATCCTGATGATTTGTTCATAGTGCAGATGAGTAAGTTTTATTATAAAACAGGACTGCACAGTTTGCACATTTGCTGCTTTGATGTTGTGCCACCTTGCTACTTGAATTATCTTTGAGACTGAGCTTGCATTTTTTTTTCCCCCCACTGGAACACACTTGTTGCTCTTTCTTATGGAGCAGCACGTGTATAACATGTCGCTCAACTTTGTCTTCCTAGTCTTCCTAATAAACCTCCCATTTCATATAAAAATTAGGCCAATGTAGTACGCTGGTTACAGATTATTTGCATATAAAATCTGTCCTATGTTTGTTGTGTGTGCATGTTCAGCTTACTCTCAATGAGGGAGAAACATTACCTCAACACACACACACCCACAGCGTTTCCATGGCGACCAAGCAGCCACTCTTCTCTTCAATAGCGCGTGAGTGAGTCGAGGTAGACGTCTATTGTGCTGTGTGTGTTTGGGGGGTCAGGGTGGTGGTTCGAGAGGGGTTAGGGGGAGCAGTATTAAACAACACACTAGACAGATGAAAGCACTGCACATCCTTAAATCTAATCATAATTTAGTCATCAGCAGAAGATGGTATGCTCAAAATAAAGAAGAAAAGAGGCAAGACTGACAGGACAGAGAGAGACCAGAGTCCATAAGTCAAGGGAAGGGAGATGTGAGATTGCTCTCAGATGGAAAATGATGGAGCCTCGTGGACAGAGATGGTCTTATTCCTAAAGATGATGCTTAATTGTTGCATCTGTTCCCATATTCAGCCACATGCACTTAGCCTAAAAGGATTTCTAAAGCTCAGATGCACTGCAGAAAAGACAGAGGACTTGGGTATAAACAGCAATACCTGAACTTCCATTTGTGAAATGTAATATTATTACAAATGAAATTGCAAAAGCTGAATGGAAAGAGAAAGGAAAATGCCAACGTGTGTTACATTTTCATCGGAATTTTTTCTGTCCTGATTTAAAGCAGAAAATGGTCCGTGAAGAGGTTTCAAGAATAGAATGTCAAAAACTTGAGTAAGGGCTTAAGATAAAGTCTTTTTTAAATTTGATTTCCAGAATTAACCATTTGTCATAAACAGAATAGAGCAATGTGAAACTTGCTGTATGGGGGACTACTGCCCTGGAACAATGCTGCAGAGAGAGTAACATAGTGGAACCCATTAGGGTGGCCTGGCCTTCCTCTTCATCACTTCTTAAAAAAATTTAGACAAAGAGCATTTTGAGAAGGATGAAGAGGAGGGGCCAACTGGGGGTTTCTCAAATGTGCTTTTGAAAGCTTGTTAGGATATTTCTGGGATGGTAGACTCTGATAATCAGCCATTTGTGCTGATCTTTTTCAGTATATTTCTAAAAAATATTGAGAAACACTAACAGTATTATTCTGAACGAATGCATTATGGCCGTAATGGTGTTTAATTAAATGTTCTGTCCACATTCTGAACAAATGGAAGTAGAAGGATGGCATTGCATAGTTAAAAATGATTTTAAAAAAATTAAAAAACTTTTTTTTAATGCTATTAAACTAACCATGCACCAACATCACTCACTGTGTAACCACATTCACTGGCAATATTTCTTTTTTTTTTTTTTAACAGTGATCAAAGTAGCATTGTGAAGACAGTGACAAATGAAACTGCAGAAACAGAATACTGTGCATACTGGGTTCTTTCTTCATGACACTCATGCAATCTGTGCTCAACCAGTCAGAGTCATATAGATGCATAGTTTAAAACATGCATCTATAGATGTATAGAAACATAGTTTCAAATCTACATATTTTGTACTGTATTTTGTACTTGTACTGTTTTGTACTGTGATTTACTGTTTTTTATTTCAAAATAAGAGCCCACTCTTATTCAAGATAATTTAGTCCAGGATCAACAAATGAACCCTCAATCTTTGTTTAAAGAACTAAATTAACTAAACAGGATCATTTTAGCCTGATAACTGCATGTTAGCCATGCTTGAAGAACAAAAGTAAATTCAGTTCTGCTCCTCATGTTCACCACTACCTGGCTCCATGTTTCATGTGGTCAGTTTGTGATAAGCATAATAATAAGATAATTCTAACTAGACACATCTTTGAATGAAGAAGGGGCTTTAGAAGCAGAAGTGATATTGATATTTCTGTTTTTATTGCATCTTCGTGATAAATACCTTCACAAATTGAAATGTATTTAACAACCACAAATAGTTTTCACCTCTATAACCAGAAGGTCCCTACATCTTTGTGCAGGTATCAGTCTGTCATTCTCCAAGCTTTATTCCCTCAAAAAATTTGCATATATCTTGCCAAAATGCCCACAAACAATATACATGAAGCTACATGTCAATGATTTTGGAAAAGGACAATATTGATTCAATGTGTATTTTTAATAAAGCATCTTGTATTGGCCCCATACATCAATTTAGCCCTTGTGGGAACACAGGTTGGAGGAGAATTACTGTCTTTCTCTCTTTGGACTGACACTTTGGGTGCTGGGTCAGCTTCAAGCAGCCCATTAGCTGGAAACTATTCTCCACCTCTTCTTTGTCCTGCTCTTTTTGGTCCTCTCCCCATCTTGGTCAGATTTGTCTGTGTAGACGCATGTCACAAACCTTTCTTTGTAAGACTAAGTAAATGCACTACCTCCTGCTACCATCCATGGTATTGATCACACCTTTTATGGATTTTTATCTCATTTCATGATAATGGAAAATAATAGAAGTGCCCTGTGTGATTTCTCCAATAGATGAAAAACTATTGGAGAAATCTAAAAAGCCTACAAATAGCAATGAAACAAGGAAAAGATAATAATAATAATGATATATAGTTCTGTTTTGTATATCTCTTTATTTTTAATTGATGAATTTGATAACTGGCTGCTTTGACTGATGAAAGTCCAATTTGAAAATACATCAGGAGGTTTCCCGTCTTGCTTGCAATTCAAGTTATTATTATTATTATTATTATTAATATTATTATTATTATCATTATTATTATTATTATTATTATTACTGTTGCTGTTGTTGTTGTTGTTGTTACTGTTGCTGTTGTTGTTGTTAATATTATTTGTGTATTTTTTCAGGGGTTAAGTAAATGTTAGACAAAAGGGACAGCTCCATGTAACACTTAACATATTAAAATAGTCAGAGGCTGCCTTTTAATTATTTGCTGAATTATTTCACTGTGTATTGATTTCTTCAAATTCTTTCAGTAAATATTCTTATACCTTTAGTTTTCATATAATGTTTTGACTCCTAAGGAGTTATTTAATATGGACTAGAGATTTTTTATTTATTTATTTATTTATTGTTCATGAGTGAATTACACTGTTTATGTACAGGTCCATGCTGTGTTCAATAGTCAAACATTACACGGAACCTTTATCCCGCTAATCTCAGTTGCACTCAGAGGAGTGTTTCGTTGACGGACTGTCAGATGACATAATGGTAAACAGAGTAAGGTGAGTCAAGATTTATGTTTTGTAGCTTGTGCGGGGCACCAGTTTTACCATCAGACAAGACCAGTACAGCACTAGCTACGTGCGATGGTTCACATTTGAAAAAGTGAACGGTTTTATCTCGTATTAAAACGACATTGATCAAGGATGGAGAGAGGCTAGCGTTAGCTGCGAGCTAACTAGCCCCGGCTCACATCACTTTAGCTGGGGATAAACACGGGCCTTTTTCAGTCAACTTTCAGAGTGCTCCATCCATTTTATACATACATTTATTTCGAATGTATTTATATAAAAAAGTAGACTTATTAGCGAGCTAACATAGGAAGCAAGTGAATATAGCTGTCGGGATGGCTGACCGTGGCTTCACCTTTGTCAGTGTTTCCAGCTGAGATGCTGACTGTGTGTTTGTGGATGAGGGAACAGAAGCAACAGCAGTGCTTAGGCTGACAGTTTTTTAGTTATAATAGCTGCTATCTCAATTAAACGTCGGTAAAATTATTGTGGAAAGTTGCCTAGAAATATAAAGCTAATTAGCGTTAAAGGTGAGGAGGACCAGTGATGCATTCAAACTATCCATGTAAGGGCTTGTTTCTTTTTTTTATTTTTATTAAATAGTTATATATTGTGGTGTGTTCAAGTCTGTCATTCTAACTGTAAAAATATAGCTCAGGGAAATGTGAGTTCTATGTAGAATGTCCAAAAGCCTGAAAATAAGAAGTGGTAACAAGTAAAGTTTAATTCAGTCATCCACATGGTACTTTTGTTTTCTGTATTGGGATCTGTGTTGGGTTGTAGTAATACAAATAAAATTCAAAGCCTGTAGCCTCAACTTAAATGTAAGATCAGTATAGCATTAAATATGTAAAGCTGATGAAAAGTGCGTTGTGATAAAAGTGAGCCTAATGGAATATGATGTGTACCGTTTGCTGTGCTGATATGGAAATTTAACTATTTGCCCGATTAAAAATATGATTTTTGTTTCAGTGCAAATGGCTTTGCACACTCATAGTGTCTTCTCCATCAGTTTCAGTTTCATCTGGAGATGCTTCAACAGTCTTAAGGAGTTTCCATAAAGAGTGCTTTATCAGTATTCTGGATTATAACAGCTAGGTTGAGGTCAGGTGATTGTAAGGTTGAGGTCACGTGCTGCAGCACTCCCATCAGTTTGCATCTTGGTCAGACTTACAGGCTTACAGAGCCTGGAGGTGTGTTTCGGCTCATTGTCCTGCAGAAAAGCCAGTGGTGGTCCTCACTGAGCTGGAATCTGATGAGATGCTGTGTCACTTCAGAATTTGGGTACCATGTTAGTTAAGTGTTAACTGTCTTGAATTCAGAATAAATCTCCAACAGTGTCGCCACCAAAGCCCTTCCACCATCAGACCTCCTCCTCTTTGGTGAATAGTGGGAGCCACATTTGCAAATACCAACCATTTACCTTTCTCTGTGTCCCACAAAAACACAGCAGTTAGAAGAAAAATCTCATTTTCCAATGGTCTAGGACTTTCTTTCCTGGTGAAGTCCTTTTGAGAGCCAGTTTCATGAGAGTGTTGATGCGTCTTGCAAATATACTTGAAGTAACTTTAAAACTTGATATTTTCTGACCTTCTTATCTTAATAATGGCCTTGTAATAATGGCCTCTTGTTCATCTTTACAGTGTAAGGCAGTTCTTGCTATGATACATGGATTACTACAGTAGTTAAATGAGGCTGTTTGATGCCTACCAACAAGACCTCAGCACAACTCAAGCGTCAAACACATTAAGAAAGCAAGAAATTCCACCAGTGAACTTTTGACACCTGTTAATTAAAAGCCATTTAATTTCCGTATAACAACCTCATGAAGCTGGTTAAGTTATTGATTGGTGTACAAAGGTGTCATCAAGGCAAACAAGTGACCCTCTCTTTAAAATCATCCACATGTCCTTCTCTGCTTCATTCAGCATTCAAATGCTGGTTTTTACATTTTTCTTTCCTGCTGCTCAGTTGATTGGATGGGTTCATCAGCATGTGTGAGTCAACAGGAGTTCAGTGGGAAGCTTGATGAGTAACCAACCTTGATGACGATGCACTATTAGCTCAGAGCTCTATCTGCAGGCAGGTGACGTCATGGTAGATATGTTCATATGAGATCATGCCTAGTGTTAATTAATTAAAAATAGATTACAAACTGGTCAGTGCTTGACTGATGAGCAACCCAATTTCAATCATCAAATTCACATTAAGCACATAATTTTCTAAAAACAAATAAAAATGGTTTAATATAATAAGCTTGACATTTTGTCAGCTTTTTTTGGAAATGGGTTTGTGATTTGGAAGAAATGTATCAGAATAGAACAGAAAAGGTAGAAATTTGTTAAATATTGGACTTCAGCATTTTGGCAGACACTTAAACTGAATTAAGCAGTGGGAATCGCATAGTAACTCAAGATCAGAATGCAGTGGCATCATGATACATAATGAGCCAGTTCAATTTTTCCCCTGCTGACCACCTTTTTCTCCCACTGAGATTCTTAACTTCATTCACCTTGCCGTGACGCAAAGTCTTAACTCTGCTTGGGCAGTCTTTTTTAGGGATATCACCAGAACGATACTTACGATACCTTTCGTTACCAAAATTCAGAAAACACACCGGCACTTGTTTTGTTTTACAGCCTTTGTAACGAGACTGTAATTCTTCTGGTACTGCCCGGAGCAGCATACACCTACACGTGTTCTAGTCTATCCTTACATGCTGAAAAAGAAGAAGTGCCTAGAAGCACAGCAGAAACTACACATTGAAGATGGCAACAAGTTCAGCTGCTGTGATAGTTCCGCCCTGACTCATTGACAAAAAAGGAAGTAGGAGTCAAGGGTATGGAAATACTTTTTGTCGTTATCCTGAAATGCATGCTACCACTTTATTTATTTATTTATTTATTTCAGACAGCTGACATTGCTGTTGTGAAATCAACTATGTTCCAAAGGGTAAAATGTTTGCAGTGGCTATCATTATGTAAATGCTTAAGCTAACATAATGTAACTAATGTCATACCTTGTAGTAACCTTAGCAGAACCTTAGTGTCCTGTCAACAAAATATAATGGTAACGTTTTAAATAAACGGTCTGCCACCACCATTACAGTTATTTAAAACAACTTTTTAATAAAGGACATTATGTTTAAGTACATGGGATAATTTATTTATTTTAATTTTTAATTTTTTTTTAACTGTGGTATCAAATTGGGTATCGACAATCGTGTAGTTCTACTGGTACCCACTATGAAATTTCTAGTGTTGTGACATCTGTTTAGAGTTTATTGAAAATATGGATGTTTGGCATGAGCGTGACGATCGCATTGCGAGCAATATGATACATTGTGATTTTGACATTATGCCTCACACCTACAGCTAAAATGTCATATACATATTAAAGTAGTTTTTTTTTTATGTATTTGTTCTTTTTAGTGTCTTTTTAGTGTTTTTAGTATTTTTTTGGGGGGGGTTCAGCTTGTGATACAGTCACATGGAAGGTAGATTTTAAATGATAACTTTTAAATCAAATTACAAACACAAATTAAAAAAAATAAAAAAATAAATAAGAAAAGCTAGAGGGCTCAGCAGTTTCTGTGTAATGTTAGTATGGTTTATCAGCAGCAAATATTCTAGGACTATGCAGCAGTCAGATGTACAGTCTTACTTGTTTACACATGCTGAATATAATAAACCCCACATAAAAATAATCCCCATAATAAAGTTCCTCATAGTTCTTTTTTATTTTCAACAAATTATCACAGGTAAAACGCTACAAGAAAATGAATTGCAGTGATGTAATGGTCATTAAATAATTAATATGTGGAGAAAAGTAAAAGAGGCTGAGCTGTGGAGGAGGGGGAAATCAATGAGAGTGAGAGGGCACAAATGAGAAAGAAACAAGTGTGTATATATTGAGAGAGAGAGAGAGAGAGAGAGACAGAGGAGTGGAGACAATCAGAAGAGACTGGCAGTCAAGCAGATGGATAGGAACCCCACCCAGGCCTGTTTCCTCTCTGTCTGCGCAGTCCAGTGATAAGCTACTGAGGAGGAAGTCAAGTATTATTCCAGTACGAGGGATGATCATTGTTTCAATTTGCTGAGAAGGAATCTGAAGTTTTTTGGTCTAAGTGTGATGAAGATCCTGTAGGTGGGTAGGTAGTTGGATACTTAAACTTTTAATAGAGGCTTCATTATCCTCTTACCTAATTTTAGTCTTGACGGAGGCTCTATTTCAATTTCACAAAAGCACCTGGAATGAGAGGCAAGTTTATGTATAAATTAATCATAGTTTTCTTAGTGTCAGCTGTATTTCCATTCTTTGTTTATTTTGCATGCTTCCTCTTTGTGACTTCCTCTTTCTTTCTTCCTTTCTGTTACAGTGGCGCCACAGACACCCCCCAGCTGATGACCTAACAGTCACCCGATGGGCTGAACGAGTATAAATCAGAAAGCTGATGTTTGATTTTGACTGCAGTCAGACAATTCAGAGAAGAGGGACGTCGCTGCTTTTTGCTCCCAAAAGTGAGTGAATCTGGCTGCGTAAGATAGTTTGCCACCCAGATTGGATTGTATTGGAAAGTCCCAGCTACTGCCAGTCCTGGCATGAAGCCTCAGTAGCTCCCCTGAGAATTTATTGACTCCCCTCCCAGAGCTAGTGGAACATCATTAAAAAAAAAAAAAAGACTGTAACACTGGATTAGGGTCCTGTCTTTATGCAGAGGGCAGGGCCTAGTTTAAGACAGCAGTTTGTGAAGCTTGCAGACTGCTTGGGTATTATTTTGTTACTAGCTTGTCAGCATACCTAAAAGACCTGCATTTGTCCAGCTGACACCTGGTTTTGTTTGTTGGACATGCAGATGCTGCTAATAGGGATTTTACACCCTTTTTGGATAAGTGTCTAATTGTAAGATTTCCAGCTCAGGGGAAAGCCCATCCTGGTACAGCCATGGAGGGTCTTGAGCAGCTTGACATGGTGGGTGATATCAGCCCAGCCCTGGAGGCCACAGAGGACTTCATCCACTGCATGGATAGGATACAAGGCCAAGGTTCGAGCCAGGCTCAAACAGGGAACCTTCAGCCTACCAGGCAGTCTAAGCAGCTGCAGGAGGTATCCAGTGCAGCTCTGGGCAAGCTGAGCTCCAGCGGCGTATGGAGCCTGCTGGCTGGAGAGCAGCCGGAGGTGGGGCCTTTAGGCCTAGCCTGGGCCGATAACTTCAGTGTTTTGGGGCTGGGGATGGGCTTGAGGCATGGCAAGAGAAGCCGAGCGCGCTCCACCAATGACCTGGCAGCCCACACCAAGGAATGCACCAACAACACCACCAACTCCTCATCTAACTCGGTCTTTAAGAAGGGACACAGCCGGTCCAGGTCAGATGTTCACTACCGCCCGTCTGCCTACACTGACAACGGACTGCCCACAGTGGACTGCAACACCCTAAAGAACATGATCCTCAACCACCAGCAAGAGGGTGAGTTCATATACACACTGTGTGTTTCTGTACGTAATATCATGTAGATACTAGTTAATGTGAATAAGTTAGTCCAACTCCATGACAGAGCTGAAAGGAGTCAGTGATAATAAATTAATCCAAAATTAATTGATAACAGGGATTTTGAAAACTAGATTAGACTAAAGAAGCATGTTACATATTATATAATATTACATATAATAGTATATATTAAATGTACTTTTTCAATATTTCAGTGTTTGTATGCAGAGAAAAAAAACGTCACTTTCATGTGTAAAATAAGATCATTTATATCTCTGTATATAATCTATATATAATCTGTAAATAGCTTATTCCCATGTCCTTAGTTATTTATTTAAACTACAAGAATGGTAATATATAAAGTTAGAAAGTAGCTGAAGTTTTTGCATTATACCAGAGGTGTGTGATACATGGTAAATATATGGTATCAGAGATCCAATATTATGGATTTTAGGGGTTAAATATATCATTTTGTTTACTTTAAGTATGTAGTGGATTGCTTGATATACAAGTTGCAGATAAACCAAAACTGTAAAGGGTGCGTTTACTATTCACTTTGGTATACTTGTAGAGAAGAAGTGTAGGAACCACACTAAGAGTTTTCTAAAGTACAGTGCTTAACAAATATATTAGACCACCACCCAGTGTAAGGTTTATGCCACAGCTGCCCTAAATTCACAATATTGGTAATTACCAAAATCATTTTTTATGTTTCTCTAATGGTTAATCCACAAATATGCACAAGCTCTTTAATGGAAATGATAATTTTATTGCTACAATATAATTATTGCTGTTATCCATGAATTTTCAAATTTACTGTTTTGCAAAAAAGCAGAAAAAAATAGTAAAGCACATTATTAGTTTTTGATTAAGATGCCAAATTACAGTTATTTACTTGCATTCCTGAACAGAAAAATTAGTTTTAGTGGT
>VUQI01059914.1:0-10675 GCA_015106735.1 Paratilapia polleni
CCTTTGTGACCTCCTGGATGAGTTGTCGATGCGCTCTTGGAGTATTTTTGGTTGGCCGGCCACTCCTGGGAAGGTTCACCACTGTTCCATGTTTTTGCCATTTGTGGATAATGGCTCTCACTGCGGTTCGCTGGAGTCCCAAAGCTTTAGAAATGGCTTTATAACCTTTTCCAGACTGATAGATCTCAATAACTTTGTTTCTCATTTGTTCCTGAATTTCTTTGGATCGCAGCATGATGTCTAGCTTTTGAGGATCTTTTGGTCTACTTCACTTTGTCAGGCAGGTCCTATTTAAGTGATTTCTTGATTGAGAACAGGTGTGGCAGTAATCAGGCCTGGGTCTGGCTAGAGAAATTGAACTCAGCCTTCCAAAGATGTGATCAACCACAGTTAATTTATGTTTTAACGGCTTAAAACACTCTTTTTTTTTTTTTTTTTAATTTTCACTTTGAAATTCATTAAACTCTTCTCTAACCCGTGAAGTTATATCCAAAAGTATTTGGACAGTGACACAGTTTTGTGTCAGCAATTAAAGGCTTTCCTACATGTTAAGTATTTAGCCTGTGTTGTGACATAACCTGTGAATAACAACATAAACGTGATCCCGGTAGGAGCCACACTTGAATTAGAGCTTTAAGAATAAAAGTCTTTTGATTCTGGGAGCACCATAAAATCTCTACAATCTCTGTCACTCACATCATTATTGCTGAGACAGGTCTAACAGTACTGTAATTAAAAATGCAGTACTGGTGATACTTTTAAATGACTGATTTTTAATATATTTGTGTGAGCTGTTTGCAATGTGTATGTATTCAAGACACCTGTTGATTTGGCTTAGAAAGAGTGGAATAATTAATAAAAACTGCCAAGTTAGATGTGCACATGAGTACAATCTGTTGCTTGATGCTTTAACCACTGGCTCTGCAGCGTGTAATTGTGGTTTTACAGTATACAGCAGATGGAACAGATGCCCATGGCATTGGGATAGATATAGAGAGGCTCACCGCTGTAAATAAACGACTTTCACTGTAGACTACCTTCTAGCTGTTGGGGATTGCACAATTGGTAAAAGTCACTCATTAAACTGCCAATTAATGCTTGGACTAACTGATTGAAAGTGTGCAAAAAATGTGAAAAATGAACCAAACAAAGGGTTTTGTGTTATTTTCAAAAGGATGATCTATGTGGCCAAAATATTATGGAACACAAGTCTGCTGAGCAGGTCCAAGTAGGCAGATAGAAGACCATGAAAAATGCACTCCTTCTTGGCACCAAGATTGCACTGCCCTGATGGATTGCCAAAACTCTAAGCACAAATAACCCCAGTGCAGGACAGTTCGCTGGTGCGACACTGCATTTTGTACACAGTGCCAGGAAGAAGTGGGTGCGAAGAGCTCATTACATGTTGCATAACTGAAAAGAATACAGAAAGTACCTGAAATGAGTTGAAAAACAGCTCACAGTACATTCGGATTTCCCAGCTTGGTCCCTGATATGTATGAGGCATCCCAACAAAGATGATGTAGTGGATACCAAACACCAGCACGAGCACAAGGGTGGATTTTGCCAGTTTCCTGCGGACACACACACATGCACACACAATTAAATGTTTAGAATTAATGTCACTTTTCCTTTTATATCATTATTAATTAATTAAACATTAGAAATTATGATAATGTATTACGTACTATAATAAATTATTTTTGCATGACTATATTAGTTTGTTAAAACATGTATTCACTGTTTACATACTGCCACTAAATACTAAATATAAATGGGAATACTTAATGTAGTAAGTGCTCTCAGAGTAGCCAGACTGAAAGCAGCCATTATTACAGCGTTAAGTATAACTAGCAGCAAATTAGTTTGATGTTTGTTAGGTTTCTAACACTCTGGATCCAGAAATTAGTAATGATTTTTTATTGCCAAGGCTATATTCTTCCCACAAGCTGAGATGAAACTCCTAGCTTGAATACAGAAGTACAGGAGAGGTTTTCAAACTTGTCCCTGACGGAATATTAACTTGAAGAAAATTTACTTCCTCAGCTCTGTAACTAGACTGCAAAACGTAAGTATACTTTTTCAGTTTATCATTTAGGCTCAGTCTTGGGGGAACCCGCATAATAAATCCTTTAAACAAACTCTGGGTCTCTGTTTCCCACAGCATCTAACAAGCTTCAGTCTCTAATTCTTACTTCACAAAGAAGTTTCACCTAAATCAAAAAACGACATGTTTTTTCTTTCCATCAGGGACTATTTCCTGGTGAGAATGTAGTTGACCTGTTGTCTTGAGCTCATTGACTGGAAATTAAACGGATTTTAATGGTCACTGTGCAGCTTTATGAATCCTTTATAGGTGGGAAGTACCTTATAGCCTTACTAATGCAGCAAATGAATTTCCAGTCAGTGCAGACAGCTAATTGTGTTTCATCAACATATCAACACAGATACTAAAGGAAGTGTGCACAGTTTCACTTTCAAGCAATAAAGAAACAAAAGAGCATTAAAAGCTAAACTTGACCTATGCCAGCTAGCTGAAATACATGCAACAGCATACATATCCAGTGACACACACTCATTAAACAAGCACAGTCCTTCAAGGAATATAGACCAGTTTCATACTTTTAATTTATGAAACCATCTGGATTGTTCTGGCCTGTACTGCCTTTGGTCTGCAAAACACATTGAAATATCTACACTGCCTTTAAACTCAGATGAGAACTTTGTGTAATGATTTATCCTAGAAGGCGAGGAACTAGTTTGTAGCCTATTAAAACTCTACTGTCTTGTGTACACTCCAGGGAAATGGGAAAAACAGCTCCAGTGACAGACCACTATAGTCTGCCACAGAGGAGCAGTTTGAAAAAAATACAGCAAATTAGATCATGTGATGAATTTAAAACATTCTGATAAGATGCATAAAAGGCTGCCAACTTAGGAGAAATCCTTCAGCTTAGAGGATTTCTCCTAAGGTGCTATAGCTTGTGAAGCTTTCTTTCGGCTCATATCAGGATCACATTTATAACACTTCTCTCTTCATCTGTGACAGAAATATTATTCAGTAGTCCAAGGTGTCACATGCATATCATTTTGAATTTGTTGTATGACGAATGTACAAAAAGTCCAATGTTAAATGAACTGATGTTAATTTCAAGGCTTGCAAGTTAGTACCCTACCATCTGCTCCTATTTAGCAAGTTAAGGTCCCTGCAGAAGTAGATAATATTAGGCGTGGTTGGCTCAGGGTTGGGAACAACGTATATAATTCAGGCAACCAAATCTTAACTGTTGAAGAATATTCATACTGATTAAGTAATGCTCGCACTGTCTCCTTTTTTCTGTCTCATGGTGTGTTGAGACCATATGTAAAGTGATACATGCAAAGTCTATGCAAAGTTATGCAAATTTGCAGTGCGTGCTGCAAATAGATGTGAATACCTGTTAGAAGTTCAAAACATTTCAGCTTTGGTGAGAAATTCATTTGTCACTGGGTCATGAAAGCCTATCAGCCTATATTCTTCCACAAACTGAAGATTCTCCTAACACCACCAAGTGTCATGATCAGGGGTCTTTGACCCCACGTTTTGAATCGTGGAGTTTTTGAATCCTGTTTGTTATTGATTATTTTCTTTTCACCTGCGCTCTGGTTATTGCTTATAATGTTTGAATTCTGTTTCTTGTTGATATTCCCTGTTTAGTTTCTTAGTTTTAGTTTCGCCACCTTTTGCAATCTTGTTTTATGTTTATAGTTTTGGTTCGTTTATATTCCTTCTTTCAGTCATAGTGCCTCCCCTGTGTCTTGTTGTCAAATCTCTGTTTCTGTGTTTGGTGTTTAGTTACTTCCTGTTTTATTTTGACAGTCTCTGGTCTGGTGCGCTTTGTATTTAGTTTTGCTTCCCTTGTCTTGTTTTCCCTGATTAGTTTCAGTCGTGTACCCTGGTGTTTCCCATTTCCCTAATTACCTTGTGTGTGTATATAGTCTGTCTCCCCTCAGTTCGTTGTTGCATCGAACTGTTGTCTTCTGAGTTCCTGTGGTTATCCCTGATATGTTTTTCTGTTGGTTTTCACTGACCTTGTTATCTGCAATAATTTGGACTGCTGCCTCGCCAGAATAAAGGTTTGTCTTTTGTTTAAACACCATTCCTGAAGTCCGCATTTTGCGTCCGTATCCTGCATGACAGTACGATGCGACCAAGACACGGACCCAGCAGACATCGTTATTCTGTTTGAGGAGGAGCTAATGGAGGACTTTGCAAGGCTTCGCAAAATTTCCAACCGGATTCCGGGGTCCACGGACATTAAGACTCTGTTAGTGGGAGTTTCAGCTATGAGGAGTATAATCAACAAACATCCACAGTTACTTTAGTTTCCCACAATTTCTGACATTTTTACCACTTACTGCAATATGGAAAGACAATTACGAATGCTTAGATTAGAGCCAGTTCCCCCTCTCTATACATCGGATTCATCAGTTCCATCAGTTTCCCTGCCACTTGGTCCAGCTTCCTACCTAGCCAATATATGGTCACATACTGAGGTAGCCGCCCTAGACCCTCCAACCATTGCAGCCAAGAGAAAGCAATGCTCTCTCCGCCAGTGTTCCTTACCTGCCTGCACTCAAGCCTCGTCGCTGCAGCAGCAGCCCAGCTCCTCACCCACGGCCCAGCACACAAGCCTCAATGTCGCTGCTGCCCGGCCCATCGGAAGTATCAGCTGCCCCAGCTTCACGAGCTTCCTCTTCCAGGAGGAAGCGGGGCTCCTGCCGTCATTGTTCCTCGATGGGTCAGCCAATGCCGGGTCCAAGCCTGTTTCTCCGCCCGGGTCTGCCAACGCTCCAAGAAGGAGGGTCGCTAGACCCCAGCCTGTCCCTGTTCCCAGGACTAGGATCCTCCAGAGGGCAGTTTCACCTGAGCCCCCATTGCCGGCTATTCAAAGGACTGTTCTGCCCGTGTCCGGACTCCTTCCTGAGGAGCCTTCAGAAGGGCCTGCGCAGCAACAGCCAGAGCCAGGACCACAGCTTCATCCCGAGCTGGAGCCAGAGGCTGCATGCCCAGCTGAGCAGCCACAGCCAGAGGGGCTCAGCCCAGCAGAGCTGCAGGACAGTCCAGAGTTTCTGGTGCCCCCAGAGAGTCCAGAGGTTCCTGCACCACAACCTGAGCCGGAGGACCCAGAGCTCGAGCGTCCTGAGCCACCTGGGCCTCCAATACGGCCTGCAGAGCTACCCGAGCCACTTGAGCAGACTCCAGAGCCCCAGCCACCAGAGACTCCTTCAGTGAGGCCTGCGCAGCCCCAACCCCCAGAGACTTCAGTAGGGTCACCACAGCTGGAGTCACATGGCCCAGCAGAGCTGCTGGATGTTCCTGAGCCTCCAGAGCGGCCTGAGCAGCCAGAGCCCGAGGCACAGCCCCAGTCGTCAGGGGAGACGACTGTGAGACCTGCTCAGTCTCCTGCGGGTCCTGAGCCGTAGAACCCAGAGCCCAACAGCCCTGATCCTGAGAGTCCCATGCCGCCTATGCCTGTAGCTCGGCCGTCCAAGGAGTCCTGTCTCCTCCGTCGTCACCGCAGTTGGCCACCTCCTCATCCTCCACCTCCGCCTCTGTGGGGGGTTCCGCCTCCTCCATCAACACCAGCCCCCAGCCAAGCCTCCTGAGCGGCCCCGTCTCCGACGCCGGCCGCCAGCCAAGCTGCCTCCTCGGCCACCGGGGGGACTCTGTCACTGTCACCCTGAAAGGCTTCGCTGCTGGCTTCCTCCTCTGCATCCTGGGGAGTCCTGTCTCCTCAGTGGTCGGCAGCCCCCTGCCAAGCCCCCTGAGTTGCTCCGGCTCTGCTGTTGGCCCCCCAGCCAGCCCCCAGGGCTAATTTGTCTCCGACGTTGGCCTCCCGGCTGGCCTCATGACCAGCTCCTAAGCCTTGCCCCGTGGCCAGGTTGGCCTCCTGAACTGTTCTCCTTGTTTTGGACTCTCTCTCTTCAGCCATGTACCCAGAATAAAGGTTTAGCTTTTGTTTAAACTCCATTCCTGAAATCTGCATTTGGGTCCGTACCCTGCATCACATGACACCAAGGATAAGCGTATTGTTACCAGTTGTGGGCAGCCGAAGCTGTATGATTCAACTTTGCTTATAGGGAGAAATGGATAAAAGGACAGGGCTTAGAGGGGGTTCCTGAAATACACTATATTGCCAAAAGTATTCACTCACCCATCCAAATCATTGAATTCAGGTGTTCCAATCACTTCCATGGCCACAGGTGTATAAACTCAAGCACCTAGGCATGCAGACTGCTTCTACAAACATTTGTGAAAGAATGGGTCGCTCTCAGGAGCTCAGTGAATTCCAACGCGGTACCGTGATAGGATGCCACCTGTGTAATAAGTCCAGTGAAAATCGTGAAATTTCCTTTCTACTAAATATTCCACAGTCAACTGTTAGTGGTATTATAACAAAGTGGAAGTGATTGGGAACAACAACAACTCAGCCACGAAGTGGTAGGCCACATAGTGCATAGTGCGCACAGGTCGCCAACTTTCTGCAGAGTCAATAGCTACAGACCTCCAAACTTCATGTGGCCTTCAGATTAGCTCAAGAATAGTGCATAGAGAGCTTCATGGAATGGGTTTCCATGGCCGAGCAGCTGCATCCAAGCCTTACATCACCAAGCGTAATGCAAATGATGCAGTGGTGTAAAGCACGCCGCCACTGGACTCTAGAGCAGTGGAGACGTGTTCTCTAGAGTGACGAATCATGCTACTTCGTCTGGCAATCCAATTGATGAGTCTGGGTTTGGGGGTTGCCAGGAGAATGGTACTTGTCTGACTGCATTGTGCCAAGTGTAAAGTTTGATGGAGGAGGGATTATGGTGCGGGGTTGTTTTTCAGGAGCTGGGCTCGGCCCCTTAGTTCCAGTGAAGGGAACTCTTAATGCTTCAGCATACCAAGACATTTTCATGCTCCCAACTTTGTGGGAACAGTTTGGGGATGGCCCCTTCTTGTTCCAACATGACTGCGCACCAGTGCACAAAGCAAGGTCCATAAAGACATGGATGAGCGAGTTTGGTGTGGAAGAAGTTGACTGGCCTGCACAGAGTCCTGACCTCAACCCGATAGAACACCTTTGGGATGAATTAGAGCAGAGACTGTGAGCCAGACGAGCAAATACTTTTGGCAATATAGTGTATTTAGTGGCACTTGTTCTACTTTACTATCATATCAAGCTTTGAATAACACAGTGAAAGGAATTTCTGCTGGCCACATTTTTGCAGTGTTTTCACCACAAAACATCGGCCCCTCCTCCCTTATTGGATGCTTTGAATGTTTCCTTAGCTGTAACAGGGTTTCATCATCCGAGCAAGGTAGTAATCTGTTTGCAATATTGCCTGCTGTCTTCCCCACCCCCGCAACTTCATTACCCACAGTCACCGTTTAGGAAAAACCACTAATGAACTGCGGTTTTTCAGATGGTCTTCCACACACAATGTGGAAGATCTGTGGCCACATACCCTGAGAGTGAGCATAAAACAATGCATTAGAAATGATTATTTAGCCATTTCCTAGTGACAGTCAGCATCTGTGTTTTTCAGCAGGAATCTGCCACTCTTAGATTACTCTATAATCGCACATTATTTGCTGTGCGGGTACCACAACTGGCCTTTTGTTTTGTTATGCCTAGTCCCGCCCATAATTGATGACTGTGTCTGCGGTGTGTTGTTGTATGTGTATGTTGAATGCATTTATATAACAACTGAATGAATTGTATTACCCCCTCCCCCCAAAAAAAGAGTAAAATACTGATGTTAGAAACAGCAGGTTTTGCACAGCAGGCATAAAGAACAGAAAGTGAAAGAAAATTGCCTGGTTTTAATGTTTAGATATAACTTATCAGGTTTTCATTATTCAGTGTGGCTTGACTTAAGAATCAGAAGGCATTTTATTCATTCATTAATTTATGCGAGAGGTGGAGAACTCATTTCTCATCAATTTTTAAGAAGCTGTTATTCTAAGCCTTTCCTCTTCATGGTATAAAGAGGCACAGTTTTACTGAAGTCTAACAGCCTTGTTGACTTTGTGGTCCTCTGTGATCCGCTCTCTTTAACACCTGTCTTGATTCCATATGGCTGCCTGTCTGATTGTTGAGTTCCATATGGAGCTTCAGAGTAGATGATATACAAAACCCCATTCATCCCGTCACTCTACTGAAAACAGTTAGTGTTTCTAATTAACCCTGCATTCAGATAACATTGAAGGTGGACAGGCTGAGGTTTCTGTTCAGTTTTGCATCAGTTTAATTCCAGCTGCTGCCCAAACTGTGAGTGAAAACAGTCATTCTGGAGTCCTTAGCAATACTGTGCTTGACTTGAGAGAAGTGCAAAGGTATGCAGTCATGTTTCTGTTCTGACAACCTGCTGAAGCTACTCTACTACCTCAGTTACTCCATTTTGAGGGGGCACTAACTGCTTTGTAAAATAACCAAATCGTGCATATGTATGTGTCTCTCAAGTCTGTTGTCAGATGTGGTTCCAAAGCCAGTAAATATAGTCTTTGTTACCTCGTCAGCTTGTCATTTACCCGCCGTGGATAAAATGACATAACTGCTACTCAGCAAAAAAATCTGGAAAGCTGTTTCACCCTACTCAGAGCAGTTCAGTGACAAGTGCAGACGGGCTTATCAGGTCAAGAGGCGGTTTTAGAGGCCAGGCTTTCAGGTTCTTTGGTTATTCCCAGTGCAGGCCTCAACAATCAAAATGAGCTGATTGTGTGTGTTTTAATTTGATAATTTTTTTTTTTTTTTTTAGTATTTTGTCCACAGAAACAAAATGTGTGTGTGGAGTTGGAGTTAACACGTTTTGTCTATGTTTGTGTGACTTTCCTCACACAAACCAAAGACTGTTTGGAGCAATTAAAAGACTTGGCACCCTGCAGAGGACAAGTGGGCAGTTTTACCTGAGTTATTATTATTTGGTTAGAATTTCAGTGTCAATCTTAAAGTAGTTATGTGAAAAAACTACAATTTAAATCATTTATCTGTTGTGAGTTATTCTTGAGTCACATTTCTTTGTGGGACACACTGGTCAAAGGTACTCATTTTTGGCAAAATGCAGACAGTTGGGTGTTTTTCATGCACTGACACCCACCCTGCAGGCCGTGCACAACACAGTCTGTCCCATGGGACATTTAAAAGTGAAGTTAGTGTCCAAAAGACCTGATTTTACCAAAGCTTTGACTGTAATTTCCTGAGTTTAATCTCAGAGAGGATGTTTTCACACCATCTGGCTAAAGTCTTTGAGTGAGTCATCCACTTAATGTCATACTTCTGATGAAGTACAAGATGATGAGCCTAGCATTCAGTGTTTAAGGTTGATTAAAGAGGTTTAAGTCATTTCACTGACTTAAACCAGGTTATTTTAATCATTTTACTGTCATGCTGCAGCAAACCTTACATCGGAGATGCTTCAACCATAGAGTTGGTCATTACCTTTGTTTTTAAACAATTAATGGATTAGCAGAATGACTGCTAATTGATTTTCTGCCAGTCACCAGATTGATTAAAGGAATAATCATTGAAGCTCACAGTCACAGTAATTGCTTTTCTGGACAGTTTTATCAAACAATCCAGAAAAATGTAACATGAGTATAAGATTTATTCCTGCTGTTGCTTGTATGTGTGGACACATGTGAGTGTTTTTTATTGGCCAGCCATGTTATTCCTTGTGAATAATTGATAGAGGTGGGTGAGGGGGATCTCTAGAGTACTGGTCTCTCTCCATATCCCAGCCCAAACATTAAGGCCTGCCAGTCTGCTGTCTGGCTGCAACGGCCCCCGTTTCACACGGAGGTCAAACATTGTGTCGCTTTCACTTACCGTGTGGACCCAGTATCCATTCCACGCTACGTACTGTAGCTGGGTTGCATCCTTACACGTTTACTCAGCTCACTGTTGATTTGGTTTGCTGTGGCAAAGCCTGAAATATAACTAGAGCATCTGAAAATGAAAACACCATCATTTATGCAGTGCTGGAAATCGTCTGCAGCACTGCAGCCGATCTTTAGTGTACATCCTCCATTAGCTAAGAAGAGCATTTACATATCTCACACTTGGCAGGAGTAAGAGAGTGCATATTCATCTTTCTTTCTTTACTCATCACATTTGCTCCCTAACTTTGTTTCTGCATTTTGTGTCCTCACTATACCCTCTGCAGATAGTATTAAATCATTACCCCATAACTGATTGTGAAAACAGTGGTGCATGGTTTGTTTGTTTTTTCTTATAGAAAATTATCCAGTGTTTGCCTCTTTAAGGCTTTAGCTTATATCACATAGAGGGTGTCTGGTCATCCCTCCTACGTCTCTCGGCCTCTATTCACACTTCTGTGTATTTGGCATCTTTCAAGCACTCTTTTCTGTCTGCGACATTTCTGCATCAGTTGGTCCTGCTGGCAAGATTAAACCCATGATTACCTGTTTTCCCCTTCACAATGGGAAATGCTTTTAGCCTGGAGGATGAAAGGGAGTCTCATTTTGTTGACCCTGTGGTTATCAGGAGAGGTCACCTCAGCCTGTCATTACAGGAGGGAATCCCAGATGGGCATTTATTTTTGACTGGGACTCGTAAAGGTTTGTTGTGGAGCACTAAAGTGTCTGAGTTGATCCTCCTTTGTGTTACTTACACCCCCCCCCCCCGAG
>VUQI01059914.1:10695-40015 GCA_015106735.1 Paratilapia polleni
CCCCCCCCCCCCCGAGTCTCGTCCGCCCTATACTCTAAAAATGTTTAATATATCTGCTTTCTGGCTTCTAAATCATTATGCCCCCTGATCTGATGTCCTTTCTTTCCTTTTTAATTGTTCCTTTTAAAAGCGATGCTGCCTGATCTACTGTACTGAAGAGCAATGTTGTGTTAACATGTGAGGTCAAGAACAGTACGATCAATAGTCTGTAACATCGCCAACAGAGAGAGAGAGAGAGCAAATACTCAGCAACAACTAACAATGCTCAAGCGTGTTTGCACCTGACCCATCTCTGTCTCTTTGGTGGGGAATTTTTCACCCATTCATCAGTGAGCTCCGGGCGATGAGATGCTACCTGGGGAAAACTGCTGTGATGACAGTGACAGAGTAGGAGGGGTGATTTTTGGCAACTCCAAGAGTGGCAACAAGGTCCTTGTGGGCCTGGTTGGAAGCATTTTTTTCAATTAATTTTACACACTTCCATTTCTGGCTGAATGCACTGCGGCTTGTGGAGGTCAGGGCAATCTGTAGAATGAACGTAGCTCAGTGGTGTGCCCATATTTGTCATTTGCTCACTTTGATTGGTTGCAGACAGAAAGGCAGTTTAACCTTAGTGGCATACACATTTCAGTAGGGTACACATACATGGCCGTTGTGGGGTCTCTTTGATATTGATTTGACTTAATTAGAACCAACAAAAGTCACAAAGTTTATGTTTTGGGAGGAATAGAGTATGGAATTAATTTTTATTATAGAGCATAAGCAGTAAGCATAAGCAGAGCTGTGGATATGAATATACAGACATGATCTCTGTGTACTTGAATATACCTCTCTTACGCTTCATAAATCCACATTATTTAAAACCGCACCGGTGAATCATATAGATTCCACAAATTTAGTTGCTGCTGGGGCCATAGCTGGGGGTCGAGGATTTTCTATACATATGGACTTTTCTCCAGTAAGATGTAGGATTGTATTCTTTTGAAGCTCTTAGCGTTGATCCTGTGGAGGGTTGGGGGAGACATAAATCATCTTAACTACATACCATCTCCCATCAATCCATTTTCTCCAGACAGTACACTAAATGAAATAATTTAGTGACCCCTCCTTCTGTTCATATTTGCCTTTTTTTAAAAGGCCAGATGATGTTCTCCGCATGTCTGACACCTTATTAAGCCTCTGGGGGCTGAGGGGGTTGTGACATTTTTATTTGTGGACTCTGAGATGATGAGGCAGCCGTGCTAGTGTGGAATCTAATTACTGTGGTGGTAAGGCGATGTTGTAATGGCTTTGTAAGGGAGAAGCCCGAGACATCCCCAAGCCACAATAGAGACAAGAATATTACACCTGCCATCCACTACAGATGTTTAAGCACAGTCATCATTGCCTCCATATTGATTTCTGGATCAAGCATGAAATCACTGCTGATTTTACAAATAAATTAGCATGAGAGAATGCATCTCAACTTGTGCTTGCATCGTGATTTCCAGTCTGATCGCTGGATATAAACTAGACAGTTTATACCATATAAAGGAAATGCATGCACTCTTTTTTTAATTTATTTTTTTATCCATAATATCAGAAGGAAAAGGGGACTAACAAGTATCTCCAGACAATGCATTTTATTTTTGTATGAAGGGTGGTAGAGGTAGATTGCTGGACGCCTCGGGGGCGGGGGTGGGGGGGGGAGTAATGGGGTGTCTTGTGTTGGCTCTTTGTTCTCGCCGTATGAGAGAGGACCCCCTAATCTGTCACCGTCAGGTACCCCGGGGGAGGTGAGTCGTGATGAATACAGGAGGGGATTTGAGAGGACACTTAAGAGGGCTTCTTCATGACTTATATATGAGTGTAGAGCAGGAGCTGCAGTTTATAAAACACCTCAGGCCACAAACAGCTTTGTTGTTCTTCTCATATATAGTTTTTTAAAGAGAGCAGCCTCGGCTTTGTTGCCCACCCTCGCCTTTTACTTTCCATAACAAAATTTTGCAGTGCCACAGAACTTAAGTAAGCTTAAACATTTTTTTTCCTGTGAGTGAGTTTAATATTGCTGCCTTTCCGTAGCATTTAGAGCAAATCACAAGCTTGGAAAAGATGTTTGCAAAGATTTAGAATTTAAAAAATAATATGTATGTCGTCATTTTTGTGCAAAGATGAGCAGCACCATTTTAAATCTTAATACTGTTAAACACAAAGGAATTTACCATTCAGAGTGATGTCTTTTGTGGGTATTTGACAGCTTAGCAGTTCATGAAACCTCATTAGAAAACCGCTTGTGCTATAGGAGACGGGGATAAAGAGCGTCATTGATTTGACTTTAAATTGTACCACTTCACTGGTATCATGAAATCCTTTAGTATTCGCTTCAGTGGAAGAGCTGCCATTCCCAAGTCTTCATTACTGTTTTTCACTTTCTTGCCTGCGCTGGTAATTAAACCTGTGTTTATGAGTCGTTTGTGCAACCGTGTGATAGTTGAGGGTTGGGTCTGTAGGCGGAGGCTTTTCCCCTTCCAATATTGCTGGAAGCACATGAGGCCTCCATTAATTAAGGCACATTTCCAAATTCAGCGTTCTTCATGCCAGTGAAGCATGTACATGCAGGTTGTAGAGTGAGTGTCTATAAAAATTAATCTACAGTTTTCTAGAGAGCCAGAGTACAACTATTTTTAAGACTGTCCTTTTTTTTTTTTGTATCTTCTAAAGAATCTGCCATCAGTGGTAGTGCAGAAACATGTTGGGAAAAAAAACATTCATTCACACACTTCAGGCTGCATAACATAGGCAGCTCTTTTGTATTCATTTGCTAAGGTCAAGTCTTAGCAATAAGACGCCAGTCACAGATCTAAGTGTTTACACTCCTAGTTCACTTATCAAGCCCTGCAAAGAGTTAACAAAGGCAAAGCATGTGCTCCTGTGTGCACGTCTGTGTCTTTGTCTTGTAGTCTCCTCAGAGGCTTATAGCGGGGGATTTTTAGCTGTCAGCTAAAAATGCTGATGTTGGTGTTTCTGCAAAAAGCAGACATTTCCATACGCCGTACAAAAGCTCCCCATGGATCCCAGACAAAAGAACAATCTGGCTCTTGCAACCTTATGAATATGTAAGAATAAATCTCTGAACATTTAATGATCTGTTCCATCTTTTAAAGTCCTCTTTTGTCTCAAAAATATAATAAAATGAATCATCTACTACACATGCTCTTCTTCTTTCCCTGTGGTTTTTTTATATTGGTTTTCCATTTCCAGAATTTGTACGTGTCTGCACTGATATATGCCTAATATTGCAGTCTTTAATATGTTCAGCAAACTGTGATGTATCACAGCAGAAAAGCTGTGAAATGAAACATTAGAGAGGTCTGAGTGAGAAATTAAATGAAATGCAGTGCAGATAGGGGGTTAAATAGAAGAATGTGGAAATTGCTTCAGTGCAAAGATTTTTCATCATAGACTGGTGTCTCTCTGCAGTTTTCTGTGTTGTTTCTCTAGCAAAGAGTTTCCAGTAAAACCCCCACAAAAGGCAGGCATTCCAGAAAATCCCTAACCCACTTTGATGGAGGACCTTAGAGGCATATAAAACACCAACTGACCCAGATAATCAGAAGGTAATTTAGCCTGTTCTCCTTAAAAAGCTCAGTCTTTTCAGTGTCAGCTTGCAGTCACTAATAAAGGTAATGCAAGGAGATAATTTATAGTATGCCTCTTGTTGGGTTTCTCTTGTAAAGTTCGTCTTCATTGTTACTTTAGGGTTATTTGACTCAAGAGGCAGAGTGGAGCGCTAATTACAGGGTTGGGGGTTTGACCCAAGCCCCACCCCCTAATCACGACACAGTAAACTGAACTACATATTGCCTTGCATTGTTGTTTGCTTAGGTTGTGTGCGAATGGATTAATGAAAGGGAAATTGGAAAAACTTCTGTGAAGACATTTTTTTTTTTTTTTGGTGCCAAACGGCTATGCTGAAGTTTCTCCTGCTTTCAAGGTCAGTAATGCTGCTGGGAACACCTGCTGTGATGCCAAACTGTAACAGCCATGTGATGGCAGAGTTTGCCCTTCCTTGGGCGTACTTACAGAGTCACTTTCACCGCACAGAAAAGTGTTTTTGTGAAAGGAGTTTGTGTGTGTGTAGTAGTCTTAAAGACCCAAAAGTATATATATATTTTGTACCGTTATAAAAAGCTATTCGTCTTAAGCTGGGTATACACTGTGTGATATTGTGCTGTCCCAGCCGAAAGATGAAAAACATGAAAGAATAGTGGTGATATTACTGGACGTGATGTGCTGTGTTGCACAGTGAGAGAGCAGCAAAATTTAAATTTTAGTTTAATAAAGCTATGATAAGAATATAACTGTTAATTAAAAAAATATATATATATTTTTTGGGGGGGGGCATTTTTAGCCTTTATTGGGCAGGACAGTAGAGTAGACAGGAAAGTAGGCGAGAGAGCAAGGGGGAATGACATGCAGGAAATGGTCCAGGGCAGAATCGAACCCAGGCCCCTGCAGTCTTTCAGCATATGGCTCGCCTGCTCAACCTGATTTACTGTAGTTTCACATTTAAATAATTTTCTATAATTTTATACAGACAGCTATTACATTATGACAATACTATTATAAATACAAAATGGGAAAAAAGGTTCACTTAATTGTGTTTTATTGACCTTGCAGGCTGTGGACAGTATCAGTATGTGTTTTTATTATTAGGACCTCCTACGTTATGTGTTTGCAGTAATGAATAAATACAGAAAGATTCAAACAGAGCATAGGGAGATAGCTCCATTAGGCCCGTCTGTCCTGCCCAAGGCTCGAGCTCTGCTGACAGACGCTGGTGTAGAGACCCCTGCCCTCTTGCCACCGAGTTACATCTGCCTTCCTTTACTGAGCCAGGCCTATGTGGAAACGGCACTGCTGTGAGAGAGGAGAGCTGCCTGAATGCTAATATGTATCCTGGCCTTGGGTAAACCTCACCACCTGCAGCCCTTTTCTGTGGCAGTAAGAGAAGCAAGAGCTGGATGGTTTGTAGTTTGGAAGGAGCCAGCATTACCTCATGCCTACAGAAAAGCCTACAGTGTATTTCAGCATGATTCCCAGGGAACAATTACACGACATGGACAGACTCCAAGATCATTAGAATCAGAATGGAGGCAGGCGGAGGCTGAGTTCACTCTGGCTGGCCTTCCTTTTAGGTGATTGATTAGGCTCTAGCATCGTCGTCCTGAGAGGAAGACTTGGACACTGGGACCAGCTGACCTTTCTAACTGATGGCAAAGTAACTCTCAAGGATACAAAAATTCATCTGTGAACTGAGGCTAACTCTCTTTGTGCCTTCTTACCGTACAACGAATGTCCGCTGTGTATAGTACAGAGTGCTCCTCCTGATAGTCTGCCAGTTTACGGGCCACAAACGATGGTGTTACATTTTTTCCAATACCAACTCCTCAGCATGAATCTGAAAGTGATCTGGGTTACAACAGCTTCTGTTTGAGGTAATTGTAGCTTTTCAGCATCAGTGACATTAGCTGCTTTTACTTTTTACTGTCATCAGAGCTGCACTACTAACTCTTTCAGTTTTCAGTCAGTAGCAGCTTTTATTTCTATAAAACAGATTGTAAACACTGATATGTCAAAATGTTTTACAGGCAAAGAAAAAGCATTTGAATACTCCAGTTATTATCTTGTGCACATCATTTTCACAGGACTCTATGCAGTCCGGAGAAAAACAATGTCCACCCTTACTGCTTCCATTGGAATTAAGAGGGTAAGTGGCAGCCAGGTGCTGCCAATCAAATGCACTAGACTAATGTATTATCAGTGTGAGCACCTCTATAAAAGCAGAGGTTTTGACAGGTTGCTGGTCTGGAGCATTCAGGTGTGTGTTTACACACTGCCACAGTCTTCCCAGGAGTAGACGTCCCAGCAAATTCACCCCAAGATCAGACCATTCAACACTGAGAAACTGCAAAAAACCCAAGAGCTACATCTCAGATTCTACAGGCCTCAGTTAGCATGTTAAATCTTAAAGTTCATGACAGTACAGTTAGAAACAGACTGAACAAGTATGGCTTGTTTGGAAGGATTGCCAGGAGAAATCCTCTTCTCTCTAAAAAGAACATGGCAGCACAGCTTAGGCGTGCAAAACTGAATCTGAACAAAGCAGAAGACTTCAGGAACAATGTCCTTTGGACAGACGAGACCAAAGTGGAGATGTTTGTCCATAATGCACAGCACCACGTTTGGAGAAAACCAAACACAGCATATCAGCACAAACACCTCATACTAACTGTCAAACATGGTGGTGGAGGGGTGATGATTTGGGCTTGTTTGCAGCCACAGGACCTGGGCACCTTGTAGTCATTGAGTTGACCATGAACTCCTCTGTATACCAAAGTGTTCTAGAGTCAAATGTGAGGCCACCTGTCCGACAGCTAAAGCTTGGTCCAAACTGGGTCATGCAGCAGGACAGTGATCCCAACACAGCAGCAAATCTGTAACAGAATGGCTGAAAAAGAAAAGAATTCAGTTCAGTTCAATTCAGTTTTATTTATATAGCGCCAAATCACAACAACAATCGCCTCAAGGCGCTTTATATTGAGGGGTAAATATTAGAGAGAAAACCCCACCAGTCAGACGACCCCCTCTGAGCAAGCACTTGGCAACAGTGGGAAGGAAAAACTCCCTTTTAACAGGAAGAAACGTCCAGCAGAACCAGGCTCAGGGAGGGGCAGCCATCTGCTGCAACCAGTTGGAGGTGAGGGGAAACAGAAGGGAGCAGAGGGAGACAGGACAAAAGACACACTACGGGAGAGAGACAGAGTTAATAATAACTAATGATTAAATGCAAAGTGGTGTATGAACACATGGAGAGTAAAAGGAAGTGATGAAGAGGAAGTGCTCAGTGGGTCATGGGAAGATCCCAGCAGCCTAGGCCTATTGCAACGTAACTAAGGGATGGTTCAGGGTCACCTGATCCAGCCCTAACTATAAGCTCTATCTAAAAGGAAAGTTTGAAGCCTAAACTTAAAAGTAGAGAGAGAAAAGAATCAAGATGTTGCAATGGCCCAGTCAAAATCCTGACCGCAACCTGACTGAAATGCTGTGGCCTTAAGAGAGCCGTGCCTAAATGAATGCTCACAAAGCTCAATGAACTGAAGCAATTTTGTAAAGAAGAGTGGACCAGAATTCCTCCACAACCATGTGAGAGACTGATAAAGTCATACAGAAAACAATTCACGTTATTGCTGCTAAAGGTGGTTCTACAAGCTACTGAATCATGTGGTGTACTTATTTTTTCACAGAACTACACAGAGTCCCATAAAAACGTTTTGTAGTAGTTTGATTCTTCCTGTGTAACCAAGGAATTACTGTAGTTTGGAGGTTAGTTCTTCTTTCCTATTTTCACCTTTACCAGACATACATCAGCCCCACTGTTTTCTGGTCCTAAACTTGTGCTCCATCTTTTTGTATTGTTTTGATGCTTAAGTATTATCTAATTGTATTAAATATTGTTAAATATAGGTTTATTATGTTTTTTTTTAAATATATCAGTTCATACCTCGAAAACAATTAACATTATATTTTGATGGATTTTAAGACGGATATTGTTTTTTTCACAGAGCACATCCTTATGCGTAACAGTACAGCTCAATAGATAAATCAGCCTAAGACTGTTGAATAAGCAGCATCCCCGTGTCCCTGAAAAATTCACGTATCATCACCAAAGCAAATAGTCTGAGTGAAGTGCTGCTCGTAGTTTTTTTTATCTGATGAGCTTTACACTTTGGTGTGCAGTTTCTCTATGCGCCCCACTATATCATCTTCATAATAGGGTTTCCAATGGATGTGAACTCTGCGATGAAGGACCGCAGGGATTTCCTGCCTCTATTTATAAAATGTGAACTTGACCAGAAAGAAACAAACATGTTGAGAGCATGAATGGATGTACTGCAAGAGCTGCCCTTTTGTGTTTTTAAAAATACAAGCGCCCAATGTCAGAAGGAGAGAGTCACTGAATATAGTCACACTGAATGGTTATTGCAGAAAAATGCACTGTATTTATATATATATATCCTTTAATGTGAAGTTTTGCAGCAGCTTCAGTGATTTCCTTCTGAAATATTTGAGTCACCCTTATGAGTAATAAAATTAATTTTGTCTTAGACTGTCTCAGCTTGGACCAAAGAGGGCATGCAAGTTAAAGGAGAATGTACTTGCTGACTCTGTGCCTGTATTGATTATAAAAGTCGTCCGTGAAGCATCTTTTTTGCCTACAGTGATCAGATCTTGCTTTGACTGCAAGCTTTTCCAAACTAATTTAGACGGTATTGGAAATTCACTGAAACACTTTTGTATTTATAAACTGTTCCCTAACTACTAACACTCTGCCACACATGCTTTTTTGTATTTATGTATTTTTCTAACCATATCGTGAAAACATGGTCTTTCTGGCACTAGTTTGTAACCTGCTAACCAGATATTTAGACAGCATGCCCACTGTTAGCATCACATCAGTATTAAAGTATGAGCACACAGGAGCCTCAGCTGCTGTCTCAATAAACAGCTGGTCATTAGTGTTGACTTCAATAACAGGTACAGTAGCATTAAAATCCCTCCAGGGAGCCATCTGATCACCTGTCTTCTGCAGTTACCAAGACAACATGAACAAGATGACGGTCGCATATTTTTTTTAATCTGCACCGTATCATGAGGATGTTTTCTTATTCTTTGTGGTGGTACAAAAGCTTCATTATGGCAGAGGGCTGTTTTAGGCTAGTAATGAGATCCCATGAGTGTTACGTAGACATATTGGTGAACAGGTGTTTCACATGTGGAGCCATCGGCATGCTTCTTACTTGTAGTATGTGGCACAGTTGAGGCACTCCTTTTTTCCCTCTGTCTGTGGGTTGCAATAGCTGTGGGCAGGATATGCAGACTGTTTCATACTAGTCGAGCATGTCACAGGGATCTTCAGTGGTTAATACCTGTCTCAGCTGTAACTGAGCTCTTATTGTATGCGAGTAACCGAACACAGATTAGGTGAATGTGTTGCATTACTGTAAGGATGGACCTTCTGCTTGCTCTCTGTTCACCCTGTCTGTCCATCTGCTCTCACTGCAGCCATTGCATTTGTGTGTGGCAGCTCTAATCTCAACCTTTATGTCGGAGCCTCAGGGCTCATTCAGAGCATCTCTGGCACAGGGGCAGGGTGGCATCGCTTCCATTTAGATGAAGGACCAATCTGAGGTTTCCTCCTCTTCCAGGCTTCATCCATGTGGCTGCTAAACACTCGTGACAGTCTTGATCACCACATTGACTATCTGCCACATTGACTGCTGCTTTGTTCAGCTGTCCCTCACAAGCTCACAACCATATTACTGCAGCACCTAATTACACTGTATAAACCTCATGATGTGTATTTGGTTTAATTGTTCAGTTGTTATATGTTAAATATACACTAGGACTGGGACATGCAACCCTGTTTCCAAAAGGTTGAAACGCTGTAAAAATGTAATATAAAAAGCACATTTACTTCATTTATTTGTGCTGAGTTTGAATTAGAGGACATGGGGCAACACCCCTGGAAAAGGGGCAAAAAAAAGGCTGGGAAGTTTATTTAATGCTTAAAAACACCTCACAGCTAGTCTCTCAGGAGGAAAGATGGTGAGGGTTTTATCAAACCATGATACTGTGGTTTACTGTCAGCAATTGTATAATATGATATCTCAGTGTAGAATTGTGCAAAAATAAATAAAAAATTAAAAAATTTATTTTTGATCATCATCATCATTAGCACATACAAATTGAGAGAAAGAAACATTGAGCTCAAATCAAAAAGAGAGTTGAAGTATCATTTAATTAGTGTTCTTGTTCATATTGCTGGGTGGTGCAGGTTGTAGATTGATGTCACAAGACTTTTTTTTTTCTTTTCTTCTCTCTCTTCTTCTACAAAATGCAGCATTACAGGCAAGGAGACAGCATTTCCTCTTCTGTTGAGTTGGTCTGTTATAATAGGTGATCAGTGCCAGTTGTGGACTGAATGAGTTGGTCTAATGAAAAGCCTATTCAGTGGGCTGTCATCTGTCAGCCACCATTAAACAGCACCGTGTAAACACTGGCTGACAGCAGAGGAGGTTTTCTGCGTGTCAGATATAAAACATGAATTAAGCCAAAATGAAAATCAATCCCTCCTTTTCACTTAAAAAACAAAACAAAACAAAATAAACCGTGTTTCTCAATAAAAACCTGGTAAACTCTGCATCTGTTTTTGCTGTCCTTTTTTTTCAGAATGGTACTGACTATGGGTTCCTGGTGCGTCAGAACTCTGAACTCTTGCGAGCCCTAGATGAGTTGGAGAAGACTTGCGCCACACTTAGAGAGGAGAATGGCCTGCTGGTAAGACTAAAAATATAGCGGAGGGTGTGTAGTCTTGAGTGAAGGTTGTGTAAGAAAGTAGGCCATGTGCACAGACAGTGAACAAAAAGATGCAACTCTCTCTGTTTCTCTTTTTCACATTTTATTCAGGCACTTGATTTCCACTCACAGATTCAAAGCATTAATAAGTCCTTCTGAATAACTCTGTGATTTATTATTTTGGCATTGCTGCGTTAGCATTTGCTGCATCCACTGTGTGATGATATTTGTTTCCCTTTTTGTTTAGCGGAAGAGCAGCGCCCCAGAGACTGAGGAGAAGGTCAGGCGGCTGAGGAGAAAGAACACAGAGCTGGCTGTTCTTGCAAAGAGGCTGGAAGAGAGGGCTCGGAAACTGCAGGAGGCCAACCTCAAAGTGGTATGTTGCACATATAAAATACCTCAAACATTCTTGCACCAAACTGATTTGCCCAGCAGTGTGGCTGCAAGTGACTCCTTATCAGTCAGTACTGCCCAAATCACCATGTCAAATTCCAGAGTAAAAAGTCAGAAACAGAATCACAGAGTATGTGATTAAAAGGAGCCTTGTTTGAAAAAAAAAAAAAAGTGGAATAAGCTGCAGTTCAGGAAGTTCCTTAAGGTGTAATATAGTCGTTTATAAAAGAAATAAAGCAAGACACTGCAGAAATAAAACAGTAGTCAAGTAATAAATCCTTCTTAGTAAAATAAAAAAACTGTTCTTGAATGTAGCACATCTGCAACCTGCTTGCAACCCACCTCCACCCCTGCTCTTCCTTTCATGCTGTATCTCACTGAATCAGTGTCATATCTGTTGTCACTGTTGCCTGCTCTGTGGGTTTCTGCTGCTCTCCCTGCCTCTGGCTTTCCATGTATGTGCACCAAAGGGCGGGTGAGTTCCAGAATAGAGCCATCCCTCAAATTATAAGTCCACTGTGGTAAGACTGCACTGGAACTGACGGGATTGGTACTGTCCTTTGCTGGTCTTTGACTGTAGCTTCTGTCCTCGTCCTGACAGTGCTGGTAAATCAGTGAGCTGCCTGTACTGATACTAAAAGCCTAAAGGGCATTCCTGCAGACCAGAATGAGACTTGGAAAGTTTAAGAGTATTCCAGTGAATCCAGCTGTTTTTTAAAACTATTTATAGTGTTTTCCATTAATGATCCGTTTAGTTTCCACTCATGTGTCGTGTCTATAAGAATGTGTCCCACTCTTCTTACAAATCCTTTCTGCTGATGAATATATATTTACTTTGCAGGTCAATTCCCCATCATTGATGAGACCTGGGTCAGTGGAACAGTACAAGAGGGCATTTGCCCGACAGCGAGCTCGTGACCTAGCCCAGCATGCTGATGCACTGCTGTCTAAGGACAAGGAGATCGCTGCCCTGCAGCAGGAATGCAGAGAGCTGGAGGCGCGACTGGGTATCACTAAGGTATTTATAACACATCTCCTCAGTAAACTCATGTTCTTGACTGAAAGGCTGATTGCAAGTTTTAAGCAGTGTTCCATCTAACAAACCCATCACCACTGCCACAGGCTCATAATGCCACAAGTGTGCTCTCTGCTGGACAGTATGGGTACTGCTCATCCTAACCTCCTCTTAAGCCCCTTTTACAAAGGCTGCGTCACTGCTGATGTCTAGATAGATGACACTGCAGGAACAGGCTGCCTTTCTAAGTGCCTGTAATTACCAGTGACTTAAAAGCTGATTTTCCTGAATGTGAACATCTGTTGGGTTTAATAATAAAGGATTTTACAGGGTGAGCTGTGCACTGACACAATGAAAATGTGCTGATTCTTGTTTTCTTCTCAAACTGTACTGGAACATTTACATTCTTTTTGAATTTGTTTAGTACCTGTGATATCTTTGATGGACGTATATGTCTATGTGCAGGGCTCCCCCGTTCCATCTGGTAGAGTGGAATTTGAGAAGCTTCTCAGGGAGTCTCAGAAGGAGGTGCTGCGGCTGCAGAGGCAGCTGTCGGTCACATCATCCAGACAGCAGCACAACCATATCCCTGACTACGGTGCTGCTGAGAAGTGTGGGGAAAATGTGAAGGAGGAAGGGGAAGAGAAGGTAAAGTCATCCTCGCTGCACAAGAACGCATTCAAACTGTGCTCTGACCCCTGTTGGTCTTAATCAGCTTTTAAAAAAAAAAGGCGAGTGAACTGTATCTATGCGCATTAAAACTGACATAAAATCATCTGTTACAAACAGGCCATGGCATGTACTCACATCTAGAAACATTTATGCTGTGACAGTCTACTTGGAACTGCAGGAATGTCAAACATAGCACTGTGAGTTGTCCCGAAACCTAGCGTATGTTTATGTTGTCATGGATGGTTTCCAGTGTTATATAATGGCTTGTTGTTGGACTCGATACTAATCTGTCACAGGCCATAATGAGATGATTCCCTCTCTTGAACTTGGGCCTGATCAAAGACACAAAAGTCACACACTGTGATCCTCATGCATGCATTTAATGCTCTTTTCAGTTCTTAGAAACAGTTGTACACCAAGGAAGGAGTCTTAGATATATTGGTCACTTTCCATAAAGTAGAAGGATGCTTTATGGATATGCACATACTGCCTAAATGCTGCCTAAATACAGAAAGATTTCATAATGCAGCATGTGAAATATTTGTAATGTAAAAATTCATTTGTTCAGCAGTGAACATCTGTAACAGGGGACAATGTCATTTCTCTGGTAAACTTTAAAGGTACATTTGCATTATATCCATAAATGCATACATCTAATAAGGTTATTATTATTATTATTTTTTTTTTTTGGTAAAATTTTTCACTGCCTGTGGAGTGGAGTAAATTCTCTGCCTGTGAAGCTCAAATGAGAATGCCGATTGTGGTAATCTCTCATTTGTGGGACGCAGACACGCACTCCCAGTGGCATGCGCACACCCAGAAAGGGGCCATGTTGTGTGAACTCTAATCCCCTCTAACAACAGAATGGTACAGTCCAGTAATCCGCTCGCTGTTGCTGTGGCAGCGGTGAGAGGGTTTTGGGTGGTAGGTAAGACTCCAGCCGCAGTAAAGACTTTTCTATCTCACCCTGCTCTGGATAACTAGCAGGCCAAGGGAAGCCTTGACGTTGCCACAGATCACACAAAAGGGGTAGGTCATCTTGTGAGTTTTGTTGTGTGTAAGGTCTCAGCTGTCTGTTGTAGTTCTTCTTGGCTAACCTCATATGTGTGTGAGATTGAAGCCCTGCAGGACTCAAAGTTGAGACTTAACACTGAAAACTAGTCAAGTGTCATGACCAATTGGGAGGGTGAGAGAATTGGCTCAAAGCAGCTGGTGTTGCATTTGTGTTATATATTATAATCAGCAGCTTATTCTGGCTGATTGTTACATGCCTCATCTTACTATTACGACTTCAGTCGCAGCTAGAGGGATTTTTCTTTTAGGACTTATAGCGCTTGTTTTTTTTTTTTTTTAAATATTCATCTCAGTAAATCCTGTGCTAAATCCCACCCTTGTCTATGATGGACTGCCACTTTCTTATGAGTCAGAAAGACGGAACAAGCATGAGGCCTAGTCAAGGACAGCCTGTCAACCCGGTTTTGTAACAGTCATATTTTAGAGCTTCCAGATGTAGAATTTAGACAGACTGACTTAGTGACATGGTGCTGCAGCGTTTGATTGGTGGACATCGATATGTTCCGTATTAAAAAAGAAAATCAACGGCCAGGCCAATCCATTAAGGTGCTTTTAAAAGAAGTGATCCAGTTACCCGTTTCAGTAGTCTGGAGGGATTACACCAATGTGCTTATGGCATTCAGGGCCTGCTGAATGGGATCTGACCCTGCTTTAGTACGCATGGGCCCAGGGTGTACTTGATCCTTTAGTATACATGGACCACATCAGTGTGAAGTGTGCACAGTGGCACCTCACTGTGTGAGGTAGGGTGCAAGGAGAGGTGAGCGTCTGAGCTACAGGGCCCGGTCTCATAAAAGCAGACTAGGAGCACCTGCTGTGCTCGCAACATAAAGCAGACAATAGGCATGGCTGCGTCCTTCATCAGGTCATTTATTGGTAAATGACTTACATGACTGTGTTTACACATCCAGCAGGATCTGAGTATTTACTTAACTAATTCAATTTTAGTTCTTGACTTTATTTAGGCACTCTAATTTTTTATTTAAACAGTCATTACTTCATTCGCCTCATTTAAACATGCATTTGCCAATCGCACAGCAGTAGAAATAAGACAGGAGAAAATGTTTCTGATTCCTGCACTGTGAGACAAGCACTCTTTCTTTGCTGTTACATCGTCTCTCTCATGGTCTGTCTTGATCTAGTCAAGACAAAATAAATGAGTTCTTCATCTGGTAACTAAAACTCTACACCAAAGTTAAACTATTCATTACAGACAAATTGTCTTTGATTAATTATACATCTGTATTGCATGTAAGCCTGGCTTTGAACATATTAAACTGACATATATAGAAAGAAACACACTAATTCAGATCTTTTTACAACATCACTGAAGGAAGGAAAGAAAGAACATAAGATTAAAAGAAAACAAAAAGGACAAGGTTGCATTGTGCTTGATTAATGATGCATTCAGTCTGTCAGACCTTTGAAATCACGTTGGTATTTTAGCATTTTATCTAACTTCTAAATTTTCCCATTTAATCTGTGTCGCCCATATCAGTGGAACTATTTCTGTTTGCTGTCCAGCAGAACTCAACTTAAAACTTTTTAAAAAACTAAAACTCAGAACATCCAGATGAAATCTTCTGGTGTAGAAGACAGACACAGTTTTGAGTATTAGTCTAACTGATGTTCACAACCTGCAGCTCACCCCTATAGGAAATAACAATAGGCTCCTGATTTGAGTCTGAATATTTTCTAACGTCTCCTTGCTCTGAACTGAATTTTAGTCTGTGTACATTATTGATCTGTATTTTAATTATAATCTTAACTGAGACCCCTGAAATTGTTGACATAATCAGGGGACCTTTTTACAGGAAAATATGTTGTGCAGCAGTGCTCTGACTGTTTACACTCTGTTAAATAGTATTTTTGAGGTTTGCTTCCCCACTGGCTCAGAAAGAGACAGAATATGTATAACATGAAAGTTTTATTTTGGACAGCTGATATGACCTCCTGCAACAGACAGTCGACGATGGCTAAATGTGGGACGCAACATCTTCTCCTTCAAACACGTAACTTTTTTTTCTCTGCTTTTTTTTTTGTCCCTGATGATTCAGTCAAAGCAAGGCATTTGTTGTGTGTTTGCACAGATATCTGTGTGTGTGTGTGTGTGTGTGTGTGTGTGTGTAACACAATTAGTTTGATTAGTTTTTAAAAGCTCGTAATGTCAAATATACATTAGGCAGATGTTAACCACAGCACCTTAAAAATTGGACTGTTTTCTTGCCCAGAAATGACAAACCATGACATTGAATAGTTGGCTGCAATTTCATGAACTATAAACGCCTAAGCCAGTAAATCAGCCAATCACTGTAGCCTAAACAAGCTGTTTCATGTGGCAAACCCTTCACACTGCCATCCAAGCACTGTCTGAGAAATTACTGCTGTCTGTAGCCAGTCCTTAAACCATGCTTCCTGACCAGAGGTTATTTTATTGTTTCTGCACAATATATATATATATATATGTGTGTGTGTATATGTATATGTATATATATGTATTATATATATATATATATATATGTGTATTTGAAATAATTTCTTACAGATGTATTTTAAAAACCCTCAAGAGACTACAGAGTTTTCTGTCGGTGTCACGCATCATGCTCTGATTTGATTTACTTTTTCAACCTCTTTCTCTCAATAAAATATTTTTAAATGAATAAAAGTGGCTAAAGATTAACATTAACGTTTCTTCTGTTTGGTGGGAGGACTGAAACAACTGATGATTCTTTCCTTCGCTGGTTTAAGTAAATGTGATGCTCAGAGGGATGATTTAGTTTTTTTGTTGCAGGGTTTACTTTCATATTAATCTTTTTAAACAAAGTTCAGTGCTGCTCAGCTAAACAGCTGAGAATTTGTAGGCATTTAATTGGAAAAACAAATCATTAAAAAAAACCCCACTGGAACACCTACAATGTAAAACTCAATACCAGGCATGACTGAAACATAAGAACTGTAGAGTGGGTACAGGAAAAGAGTTTTCCTCATCTTTGTACCCTCAACCTTTGACCGAACATTTCATGTATGAAAAAAATTTCTAATAGTGGAGCAATAACACAAAATAAAGCGAGCATTCAAGTGTAACTTTTGTCTCTAATTATGTTAGTGTTTCGCTGCTGTATATGGGACACAGTGTGTGAAACCTCACACTGGGCCAAGTTGACCTTTTCTCTGAATTGTCTGTATGAGAATGGACTGAAACTCTGCACCACATCTAAGTAAAATCTCTAAAACAAGCACAGCCTGTTAGGTCATAGTAAGTTTTGTTAGGTTAGTGTGTTGGCACATAAACCTTTGAAATGATTTATAATAGCCTAAGCTGTGCTCTAATGCTCCCTGTCAGTCTGACAGTCGCTTTATTCCCCACAACAGTGTATAAATGAGACATTATGTAATATTCCCCTCTCTGTGCTCATTTGCCAAAACCATGTCCGAATTATATCACACGTCGCATGAAGTCTGATTATATTTGCTTTGAACTCATCATTGTGAGCGCTCATGTTCCGTTTAGATAAAGGATTGCTCTTTTTAGGGAGCGTGACCAGTATCTTTAAAATAATGTACGACCTCCTCCTCCTTTTTATCCATAAACAGCATTTTTTTTTTACACAAGAATACCCCAACTTCTTGAAAGAAAGGTCAACACAATCACTTCTTTTGCCAAGTGTCATGTTTAATAATTAAATCAAAAAGTTCAGGTGTGCTTTATGCGAGGACAAGTGGAATAATAAATAAAAAAGTGGATGGAAGCAGATGTTTAAATTTGTGTAGGGATCTTACTTCACCCTCTTGTGTGTTTCTCCCACCTTGTTGCACAGCTGCCAGGTTGTAGCAGCAACTCGACACACTTAAGCCAACCCACTGAATGGGTGTGCATTGCTGGAAGCTAATTACAAATCACAAGAAGACTGACTAGTTTAATTATGTCTAACCAATTACAAAGATGGGAATTTTGCCAGGATGCTGGGATCACCTGGCCTGTCTTCACTTGTGAGGGATGTGATGGGATTCTAAATGACCACCGCGAGGACCGAGGAGCAGAAATATCAGCAGCATGCCTGTTTAAAGCCCTCATTCCTGGGCACTTTTTTTGTCCAGGGGCCAATGGAATTAGTGCCTCCTGCTGGCCTTTCGTCACCACTACTAACACCATCTGGCCTTGAATCCAACAGATAAACCAGGGATATCTTTGCTTAACTTCACAGACGTGCCACTGATTTGGTGCTATCACAATGACTTTTGAACCCCATATTCTGTGTCCTTGCTGCCTGAACAGCGACTTTTAAAAGACGGCGTCTAACAGTGTGGTGTCAGAAAGCTGTTTTCATGCTGCAGGCGTTACTGTCGATGCTGTGAAATGAGTATCTTGGTATCCAGTATTAAATATACCAGAGAGAATCAGCTTCTTTATTCAACAAAGAACTGTCTACAGTGTAAACCATTCTGTCTGTTACTGGCCTGTTGTTTTTAGTGACAGCTTGTGTTTTCTAAAAATAATAATGACTGCACACAGCTGCCAGAAGACAGCACTCCTTGTCATTAAAGTCAGAAGTCCTGTCATAATCCTGTCGTAGTTCTTAGTGAAAATAAAACAGGAACGCTTCTCTTCATGTTGGTCGATTCTGAAGATTAATTGGTTGCGGTTTTGGCCCAGCTCTTTGCTCTGCTAGCCCAGCCCCTAATTTTATATGAGTAGTTGAATGTCAAATGTTTCTTAACAAAATAAAGTCCCAGAGCATCCTCACCTTGTGAATATATTGATTCACTCTAAACATGCATCGGGGTTAATTGCTACCACATCATACTTCTATTAAAGTAGACAGCTCATGCAAACTTAGCATGTATTAAAGGGAACAAATGCAGCTTTTTTTTTAAACAGCCCCTTTGTTATGCAACAGTATCTATTAATGAGTATATTTTTTGTTGTTGTTACAAAGATATTTTTGGTATAATGTGAATTCCTGTAGTATTCTGATGATCCCCAGAGGAATCCTATCTTAGACTAGTGTGCCTGAAGTCTAGAGTAATATGTCTTCCAGTGTAAAAGCAAGGAGATTGGAAAGGAGAGATCCCTTTGCTGCACGTGGCAGAGCGCCTTTGATCCTGTTATTGGGTCCTGGCCTTGGCTGCACTAGCACAGTTCTCTAAACATAAGTAGGTTTGCTCTAAAATTAGGTACTGATTCCCGACTCTTAACCCTTAACCAGCGTTAGCCTGTCCCGCACCTGGATATCCATTAGAAGAACCATATAGTTTATGAAGATGAATGTGTAACAGTATCTGGTTAAGAAATGTAACCTGCTGTGAAACTTTCAAGTCATTGCACGCAGCCTAATTAGAAAGGACAGCCTCTCTGCTAATGTGTTTCAGTCTTGGAGGCCAGAGGGAATCCCCCTGGATTACTCATTGATCTTAGATGGAACAGTGGGAAGGAGGCTTGTAACTAATCCATGTCTCACAGTGGGGGATGCAGGTGTAAAGGTTATTTAACATTTAACAGTCATACATTTGCTCCCCACTCCGCACCTGGGTTTTAGGCTCAGAACAGGAGGTTTTTTAACCTTTCACCTTTTCACGATTACTGGTAAAGGGATTCTTTCTGTCCCTCTCAGGTTGCAGGAGAGACCCCGTGTGTGGCATTAGATGAAGCTCCATCCAGGTGTGAGAAAACTCCCGGAGAGGAGGAGGAGTCGGGGCTGCGAGTGACGCCCCCACCGGGCCTTAGCCCGCCCCCCTCCCATCAGGAGGAAAACACAGAGGAGCAGCGTCTACAGTTTCTGGTAAGAGAAGAGGATTCTAGTGTTCTGTTCAGCAGACACATCATGTCCCTGCAGGGTTTTTTTTTTAATGCACATGTCAGGCAAGTTTGTTTGCTTGCTGCCTTAATGACGGCAGAGTATCTCAGGAAAGCAGTTTGTATATAAATACCTGCTGAATATTCCTCATCATCAAATGCTGTGCACAAATTAGAGCTGTTGCTTGCTGATATTAAAGGGTTAGTAATGCAGACGGCTACTAAATGTCACCAGCATGGCTTTCAAGTCACTCCATTTTCCCCAAACAGTCATTCTTAGACACCTCTCATCAGCTAAAGCTGCATATTGAGTATAATTTTAGGGTTCTGTGTTTGCAGTTTTTCATTTGGAACTGAAGCTGGGATATCAGTGCTGTGACTGAGCTGACTTCCACTGAAGGAAAAACTGCGTTCAGATTTGTTATGTAATGCTGGGATTATTTTGATCTTGTTCTTTGGAAGAGTAGCACATCACCCTTTCTGATGCTACAAGTAGGATTCATGGCGTAAATAGACCTTATTGCCTTTCAGCTCTGTGTTGTTTGTCAGGATGAAAAATGCAACATTTTGGACGATAAAAGACATCAGATGAGCTGCATGTGATATATCAGAAATAACTGAAGGCAATTTCATTACATCTGACACAAACATTTACTCTCATTCAAGGATAAACTGATTACATTCTGCTGGTCAACGGTCAAGGTTGACCTCACAAAACAAATAACATTTGGCCGGATTGTGAACTGACGACACAAATCTTTGCTGCCCATCGTTTTACCTCATACACTAACTAGGTTCTTTCTTAAAGCCAGCATTAGTCAAGAGAGGAATTGAGGTGCTGGCAGTGGAATATATAGTTAGAGATGTAGGACAGCTCATCAGGAGAGTAAACACTCAGATTGCTCAGAAAGCATGCAGGTGATATTTTTAGCTTTGTTAGCAACAGCAGTCAGTCCACTGCTTCAGTCCAGACTGAAATATCTCAACAGCTATGACAAGGATTGCTTTGGAATTTGCTGTAAACACTGATCATGTCCACAGGACGAATTCATCTAGCGCCATCAGCTCAAAATCTTAATTTGCCTAATACTTTGATTTAAAAATTTATACTCTTACATCTCTTTGGTGCTAGGACTAGCACTGTCATTGTGAGTGTTGGCATGCTGATGGAGCACTGTGATGACTGCACTGGAGACAGAGCCTCGCAGATCTGCTTGCATGGCTGTAGATTATGTTTCACAGGGAATTCAGTGAATAGCCTGCAGACTTGTGTAATAAATAACATGATTAGCAATGGCTGGAAGTCCTCCCTCAGTAAATGTTGAACAGCGAATCTCAGTTATCATGCAACTTTTTTTGAATTTTCTGCATTAATCGCTGGTGCAGATGTTGTTTCAAGGTTTAACACAAAATTAGGTACCTACCAGGTACAGTTAAAGACTGGAAATGTAATGTAATGCAGTAACGCTCTCAGGGTATTGCTTTCGAATACTCTCTCCCCCTGTAGGTCATCTTTTCCCATTTAATTATGTCCCTGCTGAGTCAACACACACATAGGCTCATTACTCTTCTGTCCTCTTTGTGTCTTTTGTTTGAGGAAGTCCCCTGTGCATGTGTCACCTATTCACACCAATGATAAATAACTCAGTTTAATTCAATAATAACCCTCTGGACTTTAATAGTTCATACAGTACACAAAAGAGGTGAGCACAGCCTTGTGAAACACCTCTTAAATGACTCAAAGTTGGGTAACCTTTTAGTAGCTGGAAGACTTTATTTGATTTTCTTTATTTCATCTTTATTCTAATAACAGATTCAGTCCTCCTCTGTTGTTGGTGTGCTTCAGTCTAGAATATTCCTCTTCTGCCAGGAGACTGGGAGTCATCTCGTTAGCCAGCATTTTGCTGTATTTTAAATGTCCACATGCAGTTCCATTATCATTACACTCCCATCTCCGTGCGTCATCGGCAGGACTGTACAGTCACCGTGTTTGTCCTTACTTGAATAAATTCATCTCAGTCTCATCTGACCAAAGAACATCCTCCCAGTTTTCACTGGACTTCTTTTCATGTTCTTCAGCAAAGTTTTGTGCTGTAAAGCGAGCAAGCAAGCATTTCTTTTCTTTGGGACTGTCCATAGAGGCTGATGTTATGCCTGGTCCTCTGCCCCATCTGAGCTATCACAGAGACCCTGATTTCCATTGATACCCCCTGTTCAAGCCTCAAGCACTTGCCCTTCTGGTTTTCAGAGCTGGATTCCGAAGTCGGGCACACTCTGATTAGTGGGAACATTGTACACCTCTTAATTACTGCTGCCGCTATGTTTCCTCTAATTTTAACTTGGTCACCAATCTTTCTGCATCCTTATCCATCTTTTTTTAAGTCTCAAGTCTTGATTTTTCAATTCATTTAGCAGTTATTTCCATATGGAGTCACATGCAGAAATGTAGAGAGACACAGCCCAAAGGTGCAAAACCTGAGAAAGTTTTGATGCTCACAGATCATTTTATAACTTTGTTCATGCCACTTAGATAATTGAAAATCACAGGTATTCAATGATCACAGGTTGGTGTGTTGTTTCCTTTTGTTGCATTTAGTTTCTACTTTGGGGCCTGTATTTGTAATATAATCTTTCAACATAGAAACGATGCAATAACTGAGAGGTGATACAATTTTGAATCATTTCACATTTAAGTAATATCACACAGGGATGTACTTGGTTAGCAAACTTCCAATTCTAAAAGTGTCACCTTGTCATTCAAGGTAATGTCTTAGTGTCAGTATTAGTATAGTATCAATAAAACAAGATAACTTTATAATGTACAAACTATAAAACCACCCTGCCCTTTCCTAACTCACTGATTTCTCCTACTCATCCTCCCTCATTCTCCCTCCTGGCCACATCTGTCTATAATAGTAATAGCAATGGTAATAATAAAAGCAATTACACAAAGATGCACAACGAAGAAAACAAACCAAAAAAAGTTTACGATATTTCCAGTTTAACAGGATAAGACATGAGCTAGCAGCTCACTACAAAAAATCTCTCTTGATCAGGTAGCATTCTCTCGTTTCACTCCAAAAATAGAGGATCTGGCTCATATTTTTGGAGTGAAAAAGGACCCAGTGCTGAAGAATAAATAGCCTTCCTTGTCATGGGGATTATTGCATCTATGAGTAATAGCTGTTTTTCAAATCCTGTTTCTTTCATATTTATATTACGTCGGACAGATGTTCTAAACAAAGTAACAAAGCTGGTTGCAACTCTGAATCATAGGACTCCTAAGGTAGTCTACAACCATGGAGACAAAGATTTTGTGTCACAGTGAATGATTGGCTCAATGAAAAACGTGTTTATAAATTCATGCCGATGATGTTGCATTTAAGTTCCATTCGGTACAATCAGACATGGTAGTTTAGCTTCACAGTTATTATGTGACTGTTATTCAGGCCTTCAAAGCTGTGACTGAAACACAATCAAGCAAATCAGAGCACAGATTGCAGTTTAATTATCGTTATTGTCTTGCTGTGTCATCACTGGTGAGAGTACAGTGTCTCTTCTAGTCAGCTGCTGGTGGTCTGCAATTAGCCTGTCTGTCCTGTAGCTCCTGCATCACAGTCACAGTGGTAATACTTGATTGAGGTCCTGGAGCCATGCTGAAATAAGCTGATTTCTCCTATGCTGGTCCTGCATGTAAGCTGCATTTAGAATAATTAAAGGATGCTAAGCTTTGTAATGCCTCCTTGCTGTCCTGTCAGAGGTCACTATGGAAACTACAACCACTGTATTCTGTTTTGCAAAATATAAATCCAAATCATTTTTCATCATACTGCATATTGTTGTAAATGGTCTTGCTCCATACATTATGTGTACAATTTGAGAGATTGTTCTGTTTAAAGCCTCAATCGAGTTTCCAAATTAAGGATTCAGTGTAACTATCTTTGTCTTCACTGTCATTTCAGGAAAGTGAGCTGAGCAAGAAGAGAAAAGAATGTGAAAATCTTGAGCATGAAGTAAAGAAGCGACAGAAGAGATGTCTGGATTTGGTAAGCAGACTTTTTTCTCCAGTATTTCCTTCTGTCGTGCTCTCTTTAAAGCACGACCGTCGTGGACATAATGACAGCAGAGGGGTAGACAGGGATTTCCACAGGTTTATCTGAGCGCTGTTTTGTGTTTCTGGAACAGGAGAGCCAGCTTGAGGATGAGCGAGGCAAAAATGAGCAACTGAAGGAGGAGGCAGATCTCCTCAGGAGGAAGGCACAGCTGCTCGACCAGGTCAGTGACACTGCTCGAGGTGTATAGGTTTTCTTTTATAGATGAAAGCAGGTCTCAGTCTCACATTTTTGGCCGACTGACAGTTGTGATAACATTCTACTGATCTTAATGCTGTGGTGGGATGACCTGCTGTTGGTTCCCAGACTCGGGCTGAGAATGAGGAGCTGAGGGAAGATCTCTCTAAAGTGACCGCTCAACACAATTCAGTTCTCGAGGAGAACCAGAGACTCCGTGCCAAACTGGAGAACCTAGAGCAGGTCCTAAAGGTACTACCTGAGTCATATACTTGGTGTGCAATTTTCAGTTTCGCTCCTTAGCATCCCTCCTGATAAACTGTTTTCTTTCTGAACAGCATATGCGAGAGGTCGCCGAGCGAAGGCAGCAGTTGGAATTGGAACATGAGCAGGCACTGGCTATCCTTAAGTTCAAACAGGATGAAATCAAACGATTACAACGGGTAAGAAATGCAGCCTCCAGTATTTTTCTTGCTAAAATTGCTCTCTCATGGCCGATAGGTTGCTTTCAGTGTAGTTAAGAAAAATGGGGCACTTTGTCCAGCAGGAGGCAACCTTTGGGCACCAATAAAGAATTTTGTCAATAGAGCTTGCTGTGCTGTGAATATGAACTTTATTGAACTTTATAAGGAAACATTACCACAACTTTAATGTCTTTTTAATCATCAGGCTCAGTTATTTGCCAAGAGGGAGCATGAAGGAGTTGTTCAGATGCTGGAGGTGAGTGTGTGTGACGTTGCTGTGTCTGCTCAGGAAAGTACAAAAGCAAATAAAAGAACTTTATGCCAGACTGTGCAGCCCTGAGGTGCTTTCAAGTAGGAAAAAAAAAAACTCCTCTGTGTTGAAATTCATTATGAAGTGTTTTTATCTCTTAACACAGACCAAAAAGAATGTAAATGTGAAATTCTCTCCAGGTCTTTAATAGGTAAAAGACAAAGAAGCTTGGAATTACAGTACACTGGGCTCTTTATTCTTATCTAAACACCTGGCTGAGAAGCTGTGGCAGAAAATACTTATATTTTTGTAGCTCTAGTAGGCCTGAAAACCGTTTGAACAGATGGCTCTTCTGCTGCTTTGTGACGTTTGTGCTTGCTCTCTGTGTCAGCGTAAGAATTCAAAATGAATCCAGATAGCAGATGACAGTTGAAATCCCCCTCTCTCTGATTGGCTACTGATGTTGAACAATGAAAAAAAAAAAAACCCTAAAAAAGCTAAAAAATGTCATCATCCACAGTTGATGACTTTACATTCCTGTTGTCTATGTTCCTTGTTTCTCACGGTTCATTTTGTTGCGAGAGTTTGTTGCTTAAAGAAGTGTGTATTTTATTTTAGGAGTTGACTCAGCTTGTGTTGCGGAGGGAGCTGGTAGAGTATAGTTGCTCCTGTTTTCAAAATGCCTCGTTTCCTTCCTCTTGGCTTCGTTTCTCTCACTTTCTGTCTCTATTTAAACCCAAAGCATCACAGGAGAAAGTCTCTTTCCCTCCCGAGACCCTGAGCTTTCCTTGCCAAGTCAACACCCAGCCTTTCTCAATCTGTTAAAAAGCAGTTTTTGGTAGATTATGAGGACTGTGTGTGTGGCAGGTGTGGGCTGCTGAGGGCCAAGAGACATTCTAGTGATTCTGACTTCGAGAGGATTTCCTTGCTGACCTGCACTCTGTGACTGCTGTGTTTCTACTTTATTAATATTTAATTATGTCTCTCCCAGTTTTTCACAAGCATGCATTTGCATCCTTTGTTTGTGCTTTGTGTTGTCTTTTTTGCTAAGCAGAGTACACTGGACTGCATGCAGGTACTTTTTGTCCTCCTGGGCCAAGTCATTTATCTTCCCTTCCACAAAACTTTCCCCAGCCCCAGTCCTTAGAACCACCAAAACCCCAGCTGATTTTATTTAGTTCCTTTAGGTTGATGGAGCTCTACCCTGCAGTAATTACTGTAAAACAGGCCTTCAGAAATGCAGTTGCCCATGTGAAGCTGATGTTTTTTTTTATGGTTACCAGTGTGCATGTAAATCAGGTCATTCACATGGGGCTAGATAAGAGTGTATCTGTGACACATTTATCACTCCCAGCTGCACTGACAGTACTTACTACCATTGTGACGTTCTTTGATCTTATTCTCTATACGCAAATATTCTCATCGCTGTTTGTGATAGTATTCATTTGAGGTTTGTAAATGATGTGCGTCAATGTTTAATGCTCATTGCCCCCTCAGCGTAGCAAGATAAGAATTGACTGCAGATTTTGCGTAGGTGAGCACTAACAGGAAATGTTGTTTAGACACTTTCGTGTGGAGGTTTTTGTCAGATCAGCCTGCCAGGAAACTCCCACCGCAACCGGAAGTGAAATCAGCCACATATAGAAACTCAGTAAGACAGAGACAAACCTCTGTAGTGTTCTGCCAAATAACCCCGCTGTCTAAAGTGGATTTTTAAAGTGAATGCAAGTGAGTATAAGACAGAAGCAACATGCAACACCTCATGAATATTGTTCTCCTGTTTCCCATCTCACCAGAAAACTTCCCCTCTTTGTCTGCCTCCCCTTTTCTTTCCACTAAACCTGCCATTTTTTTGTCATTTGTGTTTGCAGCTTGTAACACATGATTTACTGACTCTTTACCATGTCTGTCTTGCAGAAACCTATATTTACACTGTATGTAATTTTATTTCATGCATTCATGTGTGTTTGCCATATTTTGTTGTTCCATTTGTCCATCCACCAAAACAGTCATAAGCGTGAGAAATCGAATGTGTTAAAAGTGTGGTCATAATGATAAAAAGGTTTTCCATAGTTTCTAAGGAGATGGATGTAAAGACACTGAAGGTTTCTGCAGGACACTGACAGTGATAGATTGCTCTGCGTGCCTAATTAAAAGGAGAAATCCACCTTACAGCACACGTCCCTACATTCATACACTATATACCTAACTTAGGCAAAGCTCAGCTCACTTGCTTGTGTATTCACATTAAGTTAAAGTGTGTCCGGAAGATACCTGAAACATAACACCACATCACACAGTTACCAGTTGAAATGTACCGATTACCACAAATTGACAACATCCTATGTAGTAGTGTTGAAAGGTGGATTTTCCCACTTAGAAGTCACCCTGCTCTGTTTTTGCGCATTATAAATGATCTTCATGTTGGTTCTACCTTCTGTGTAGTCAAAGGTACGAGAGCTGGAGGAGAAATGTCGCAGCCAGAGCGAACAGTTTGGCCTGCTGTCCCAAGAGTTGGAGAAGTTTCGAATGCAGGCCTCGAAAGTGGACCTGGCCAGCTCTAGCCTCCTCAACAACCCCAGCCTCTCGGTTCTGACCAATGGGGTGGGCCTCACTACAGAGCGAGGTGAGTGGTTATTAGAAAAATGATATTTTCAAATATGCTTCTTCAGCTTGCTTGATGAGCAAAAATAGAAGGTCAAACAATCTGCCTTATTGTGTCTTGTTTCCTTTTGAGCAGTAAGGACACATTACATGATGCCTAATTCTTCTTCAACTTAATGTGAAGTTCTCTCTCTTTCCCCTGTGTGCGTTATAATGTCCCATGCAAATCTAGTCCAACTCTTTCCCACTCTGTGTATCCAACCTCTTTCTCTTACACTGTTCATGTGTTTTAGACTGCACTGGTGGCTCATGGGATATGGTGACTCTGGGTGAAATAGCCTTCTGGAGTCTCGAGGGAGGTGACACTCTCTCCGGCCCCGAGGGTAATGATCCACTCGGTACGCCCGCCGCCTCTGTTACTCATAATATGTGTTGGACAGTGTCACAGAAGCACGGCATGTTTTGACCCGTCATCTTACCTGCACGGTCACCGTTAACAGTCCAACACTGTAACGGAGCTTATCTGTTACTCTCACCATTACATGAGAGTCAGTGTGTGGAGCGTGGAGCCAGTTAATTTTCTTAACAGTGCTCGTGTGAAACATGTTGCCTTTATAGTGTGACCTCTGACAGATGGAGACAGGATTTTTTTTTTTTCCCCCTCTGCTTTTTAATCTGCCGTGTCCAACCCTTGAGCCCCCTGCATGTCCACCAGTGACATCACACACCTAGCAGCTCACGGATTCAACCAGGTCAACCAGTGAGAGGGCTGCACTATGTCTGCCGGGGTCATGGATTATCCTCTGCCATTCTCTCTTGCTAGATGTGGCCACTGCACTACGCATGGGGGCCACCCCTCACGCTGCAGGGCTGTCCAGGGTGGAGCGATCGCCTGTCACCAAGCATCGAGAGCTGCCCACCATCAGCGTCAGCAAGTCGGGCTCTTCCTCCAGCAAGTCAGAGAACACACACCTCACCCCCAAGTCTGACACCCACCTCAGTCCGCACAAATCAAGCCCCACACATGAGGTACCAGCACTGACAATGTACAGCACATCACTTATTGCTTAATTCAGAACCAATACTTTAATGTGTTTTTTAAATTCCTTAAAAAGTCCATATATTAATGATAATATGATGTAAATATGTCGTATTTCAACACAGTCTCACGGCACTTTTTAAAATATTGATTCGTATTCCTGGACATGAATTTCCCCCTTTTTTGGGACACGTCATGTACAAATCTTTATTAGTCTGGTCCCATATCTACTGATACATATCTGTGTGTGTACATAAGCTGAAGTTTTTCCAGGTTTAAAGGAGATAAAGTCCAAATTTGAAGGCTTGTGGAGTTGTTGGTAGCATAAGTCATTTCGACCCTCAGATTTTGTCACTGTAATGTTATTAGTGTCATACATTCATACCAGAGTCATTCAATGCAAAGCGTTAGTGGTAATTCAGGCCAAAAACAGTCATCTCTCAAAATACAGTGCTGTGCAAAAGTCTTGAGCTATTTCTTTGTATTTTCCTTCCAAGGAGCAATAATTCTGCAGGCATGTTTGTTCTGTTCTGCAGGCAGAGGAATGTTTTTTGTTCGTTAAGCTACTTAACACTGACCTTTGAATCATTCAACCATAAAAAAGGCTGCTAACTCAAGGGATGAACCAGTGTTGTGTCTATACATAACACACAACTTAACCAATTTTAAATAGTATCTTTAGGCACTTTGTTACTCGCATCATGTCGCAAAATTTGAATCTATGAAAAAGATAACTGTTTGACAGGAGTAAAATAGTATTTTTGCACCAAAAGGTGATTCCCAAAGAGCTATTAGCCAAAAACTTGGCATATCTCAGCATGGTGTGCAGTGTGTCCTTAAAAGATTTGAGCAAACTGGACAAGTGGAGGACAAAAGAAGAAGTGTCAGGCCTAAAAAACTATCTACAGCAGATGAACTGTATCTGAAAGTCATGTCCTTAAGAAACAGGAAAAAATTGTCTCAGTGGAAGGGTGGCTGTCAAGAAGCTATTCTTAAGGAAGGGAAACAGGGAGAAAAGGCTGAGGTATGCCAAATTACACAAGAACTGGACTGAAAATCAGTGTTAACAGGTCTTATGGAGTGATGAATCCTAATTTGAAATTATTGGTTCAAATTGTCATCAATATGTACAGAGGAGGTCAGGAGAGAGGTACAACAGAGAGTGTCTACAGCCATCTGTAAAACACGGTGGAGGCTCTGTCATGGTTTGGGGCTGCATTTCAGCCAGTGGTGTTGAGATCTTGTCAAAATTGAAGGAATTATTAATGCAGAAAAGTACCGTCAGATTTTGATCCACCATGCAATACCATCTGGAAAGAGTCTGATTG
>VUQI01059915.1:2474-12845 GCA_015106735.1 Paratilapia polleni
CATGTAGACATGATGAAGACGACCTGCTGAAGTTCAAACTGAGCATCAGAATGATGAAGAAAGGTGGTTTAAGTGACTTTGAACGTGGCATGGTTGTTGGTCTGAGTGTTTCAGAAGCTGCTGATATGCTGGGATTTTCCCACACAGCCATCTGTAGGGTTTACAGAGAATGGTCTGAAAAAGAGAAAATATCCAGTGTGCAGCAGCTCTCTGGGTGAAAATGCCTTGTTGATGCCAGAGGTCAGAGGAGAATGAACAGACTGGTCTGAGCTGAAAGGAAGGCAACAGTAACTCAAATAACCACTCGTTACAACCAAGGTAGGCAGAAGAGCATCTCTGAAAGCACAACACATCGTACCTTGAACCAGATGGGCTACAGCAGCAGAAGACCACACCAGGTGCCGCTCCTGTCAGCTAAGAACAGGAAACTGAGGCTACAGTTCACACAGGCTCACCAAAATTGGACAACAGAAGATTGTAAAAACTTGACCATGACAGTGAGTTCACTGTATTCAAATGGCCTCCACAGTCACCTATAGCGCACTTTTGGGATGTGGTGGAATGGGAGATTTGCCTCATGGATGTGCAATAAATCTGCAGCAACTGCATGATGCTATCATGTGAATATGGACCAAAATCTCTGAGGAATGTTTCCAGAACCTTGTTGAATCCATACCATGATGAATTGAGACAGTTCTGAAGACAAAAGAGGGTCTAACCCGGTTCTAGCAAAGTGTACCTAATGAAGTGGCCGGTGAGATGTGCATCATGAATGACAGTTAGGGTTAGGTCAGTAGTTAACTTTGGCTTTCTGATGCCTGATCTTTACTTTCTCTAATACATAAAAATACTATGAATCACATGCCAACCTGTGGTTACTGAACATTATCTTACTGAAACACTGTTACAGATATTAGGCTGCATACAAAATAGCAAGGGGCACCTCCTCGGTGTGACTCACTGCTGTACTGTAAGAGTGATTTTCCACAGCAGGCCTGTGCTTTTTAAAAACGCTTCAGTGCTCTCACACACTGCCCACATGAAACTCTAGCACAGATTAGGCCCGAAGCAGACCACATTTTCTTTGCCCCCTCAGTCTGAGCAGGGGAGATTAGGTGAGGATTAGAGCCCACTGGACCAGCTGGCCTCCGAATTCATCCTTAAAATATCTCAGGAATGTTGATATCCTTTCTCATGATGGGAAACATGAAACCCGATGGAGGCGCTATTTCGTGCCACCGCCATCAGCAGGTTGCTGCTGTAGGTAAGAGCAGGGACAGGGAGTAAGCTGCAGTCAAACACTGGACGTCTGCAGGTTAGAGCAAGTGAGACAAATGTGGCATCATAAACTTTTCAAACCGAGATCAGTTTATAGGAAGTATCAGAAAATAAATTATATGGCATAAACGCGATTAAACGCTTTCAGGTCTCACAGTATATATTGAGTTTTGTTTAAAATTTATGTTATTTTATGTATATGTATTTTTTTTATAAATGGAAACAGGAGAAATCGGCTCTGCTTCAGTAACCTGCGCTTTTATTCGACTTTGTACAAAGGAGGATCTGTCCGCCCTGCTGCAGGTAGATAACTGTGCTCAGGTATTGTAACACGAAACTCAACCACGTGACCAATGGCGAAGTGAGGAGTAGACGAAAAAAAATGCTTTACATAAAAGACCAACTGATAGGACAGCCGAGGATGTATTCCGGTACTTCAGGTAGGCTTGCTCTGATAGAAGACGGCTGAGGATGTTAGCTGTACTTTTCATCGGACTAATATTTGTTGCGGTTTCATTTTTGACAAGGTGAGGCGGAAGCGTTTCATTCGTGAGGAATCAACCTGTTCGATGTTTCTCGTTTTGCCTCGGCCATCTGGAAGCAGTCGGATGAAGGGTGTGTGTAAGTCTTTGAAAAAAATTCACTTGTCCTATGATAATAATGTTACAAAAATGATGTTTGTGAAGTGGCTTTAACGTTAGAGCTCAATTCTGATTACATCAGTAAAAATGTTATTTTCCAGCGCTCTGCACAGGTGATTCAGCATCAGGCTGCGTGTGACTCAGTAGCTGTGGTGTTGTCTGCCTGACTCAGCCTGAGATTAAAGTAGTCTATGAGTGTCTGAGTGAACTCGAAAGGATATTTGCGTTACTGAGAACTGTGTGTCTTCAGCTGTTCAAAGGGAGGCAGTAAATCCTCACAGTGAATGAAATGGACCCAAGCTGATGCCCCAGTGTACCAGTCTGCCCCCACTTGGCCCTGCAGGTCACGGGTAGAGATGGCAGCGCGCCTGGATGTGCTGGCCATACCTGGAGCTGTGGTGGGGAGTGTTTTACTGCTGGTACTGAGCAGTAATCCCGTGCGGGGTGAGTTAGAAGCCTTCCTCAGCAGTCCCATACAAATGAGCCATCCTTTTGACCACACCTGTGCACAGGCACACATAAAAACCATAACATCCTGTGATGACACATAAAAGGACTTAGGAAAGCTTTCCTAAGAAAATGTGAAACATGCAGGGGCATGTCAGCGTTGTGTAATAACATGAAACTAAGATAAGAATTTAGAAAAAAATACTCTCCCCAGGTGAGTAGGAGTAATATACACAAAACAATTTCAAAACAACATGTGAATGTTGTGTAAAATTGACATATTAACAGAATGCAATGATTCGCAAACCATTTTAACTATATATTCAGTTGAAACTGAACAACACCTGGGTGAGGAGATGAACCATCCGACCTGTAAGCGCACAGTGCAAAACCCAGCATCTGTAATGGGTATAGTTATAGGCAGAGGTATGCTATGAGGTCTGTGAATGCACCACTGAAAACATTTGGAGCATAATGACATGAATAATGTGACAAAGGAAGCCCTGAACTGTTGAGCAACTGAGATCTTATATCAAACAATAATGGGAAAAAATGTGATTTCAAAACTACAGCAATTGTTCTCCTCAGTTCCCAGACACTTAAACTGGTAAAAGAAGAGGTGATGCAATCCAGTGGGAAACATGCCCCTGTCCCACATTTTTGTTACTGGTGCTACATTCAAATTGAGGATATAGTGTATGCATGCATATGTATATAAAGTAGATAAATAGACTGATACTGTACAAAACAATTACATTTCTCAGTTTGTCACTGAATCCTCCTTTAAGTTGTGTCCATGGCTGCCCCCGTCTGAAACTTTTGCTATCAAGTTGTACCTTTGTCCTTGGGAAGTTTACTATTTACCCAAGTGAATGATTGACTTAGAAACTGTGGGGAGGGTTTAAGTTTCCAAAACAAAACTTTCTCATTAACATGATTCTTTGAAGGCGCACACACACACACACACAAAAATAAATGCATAAACAGGTTTGAGTTTTTTTTTTTTCAAATTTCAAAGCAGTGTGCTGTTTGACTCAGCTAATTGTCGCTGCGGTACACCATGCATTCCTGAGCTTCTCCTCCTCCCTATTCGCTCTCCTGGTCAAGAAGCTTCAGTGGAGCTTCATGATGTAACAGAATAATCACATGACTGCTCATGGATGAAATGGCTGGGAGTGATACCGGACTGGTGGGATATCTGGAATGCTTGCAAGTATCAGTTGCTTAGAAAGTGAAAGGTTAAAAGTAACTTCTGCTGTACTGTGGGTTCCTCTTTGCTCTCTATTTAGCCGGTGTACAAGTCTAGATAAAATCACGTTAATGCTCCATGAAGAAGGAATTAATTTTTGTCGTGCCAGTTTCAAAAATTGTTTTTCCCCCTTTTGTTTCTATGAACAGTGACAGTCACGTCTCTAAGTTGATTCACAAACATTTTTTGCACTTTTTTAAGTAATTAGGTGTTAAAAATCCCTCTGTATTCCTGCATTCGTGTATGAATTGTTTTGTCAAACAGTTTGTTTACATGTGAAAACTATTTTTAATTGCTTCTTGCTGAGAGTGAGATGAGTAGCTTCTCATGTTAGAGTGGGTTATGTGTATGTGTACTTCCTTGCAAGGACCAGTAACGCCCTAAAGTCTCCCTAAGTTGCCAGGAAACTGGTTACCCTAAGAGCTGCATATTCAGACATGTTACTTCAGAAGTTAGATGCACGCAGTGAATCGGTTACTCAAACAGGTTAAATGCACTAGCCAATTAAAATCATAGATGATAGATTATTAGAATATTGAAATAAATCAATAGCTTAATAGGATACCAGCAGACAGGAGAGCCACATTAGTTGTATAAACAGGCAAGTATTGACATTTAGTCTGTTTCACTGTATTCTGTGATACAACATTCCTGATGTTTCTGTTCCTTTCACAGGGAATTATACCATTCTTGCAAATGACACCCATTCTAATAACACTACGGTAAGTGGAAAACTTTTATCATGATGAGTAAATAACATTTGTATTGTCATTAGACATTATTCCTGTTCCACATTTTTCTGTTTGTAGGGACCCAATATTGCAGCCATCGTGGCCCCTACAGTCACCCTGGGAGTGCTGGCCATAGTCTCGGCTTTTCTCACCTGGCTGTTCTGTGTGGTGAAAAAGAAGCGGCAGACTGAAGGGACGTACAGACCCAGTGCTGAGGAGCAGTCTGGTACGTGCAGCGTTGCGGCACCAGATGCACTCAAGTTACCAAAGGAGGAAAGACTCATTTGAGGTTTTGTGGAAAATCCTATAAGGATGGAGGCTGCAAACACATGCATGGCAGTGTTCCTGTGTGAGGCTGACCACTGAGAGAAAACTTTCACCGGGTTTATGAGAGGACAAAGAGAGTTCTTTGAAACCATATAACATAATGCATTTACTTGCCGCTCCATTTCAACAAGCACTGAATTGTTCCTGATTGGTAAGCCGAAGACAAGCACCTGAAGGGATCTTCTTGGGGCTTTTAAGAACAACTGAACATTTCAAAGAGATCTAAATGTTTATTCTGCACAAGAGCTACAGTATTTTATCACCACTAATGATTTTAGTTTAGAAATGCTTCTCTTTGTCAGTTGCCTTAATTTACAATTACCTACTTGATTTGATTTGATTCTGTCTAAAATTTCACTGGCAAAATCTATGCTGATCCTTTACCTCAAACTTTTTTTTGTGTGTGTGTGCTATTTTAGTCCAATACATTTGAAAAGGAAATATGTTTTATAAACTGTTTATAAATTGAATCAGACATCTTATCATAGTGCAAATGTTCTTGATTTTAAGGAACTTGCTGTGTGCTAAAAATCAGCTTATACTTAGAAATCAAAAGCAAGCAGTTGTTTACACTTTACATTTTTTGAATAACAGAACTAATTTAAAGAAACATTTCATCTGATCACTCATGTAGCACGTTATTTACTGTAATCAAGCAGAAAAGTTTTTACAGTGTCACCACGTTTATTTATGCTTTTGTGAAATAACAAAATATGTGTTTAATATTTCTGTAATTAAAATTTGTAAAGCATTTTAAAGTCTCACGAGTCCCCAGGAGGAGCAGGGGAGGTGTTTATGCATGAAATCCCAGTAAAAATAGGATATGGGTATGAAGTGAGAGAACACAGAATGAAAATTTATAATTAATGTGCATCAAAGTGCAAAATTAGATGCAGGAAAAGTTTAGGCAGCTTTGGAAAAAATGCAAACAAGTCTGTAACTATTGTATGTATTTGTACACAGAGGCTGATGATAAAGTAGCTATGCAGATAAGTATTCCTGGTAACCACAGAGTGAAAAGTTCCCTCAGTGTACCTGAGAAAAGCAGTGAAACACTGGACTCATTGTTAGTCTATAGTGAAAAGGTTATCAACTGTATAAAGCTATGAAAATTCATAGGGTCTAATTTTTTATTAGCATGTCTTTATCACGTTTAACTTATTCTCTACACACATGCATGTCCTGGTTTTCAGTGGATTCTGTATGTAAATATCTCATGGGAACACACAGCCATTTGTGCAGCACTACCACTGTAAGGAGGGAAGGTTTCCCGCTCGTCAGATCAAGTTGATTATAAGCTCTGAAGAGAATGGACAGTTTGATAAGTCTGAAAGCAAGGGGCCAACACAGGATCTTTTAAAAAAAGATATGTGAAAATTAGAATGTATTTGTTTAATACCTGCCCAACACAGACTTAAGAGCTCTGGAGAAAATATATCCATATTCAGTGACACTTTGCATTGGCAAACCTGTCTACAGTTCAGCTTATTTCCAACACCAGAATGGTTTTATTTTATGAATAACCCGACTACATTTGCTCAGGAATTTTATATAAAAACTGCTGAAAATAATGTTTCCCTTGTCATTGGGAGCTGGGTTTGTTAGATAAAATGTTTGTCTTTCAGCTGGTTTTGAATTCATGCAGTATTTATTGCTTTTTTGGGGAATACCCCTCAATTTTGACTCCTTATGTATGAGTAAAAATCCAAACTGCACATAGGTGGACTATAGAGACCAAATTTAATCACTGGTCTTTAACTGAAAACACTGGCGAGACCTTGATATTCAGCAGAAGACTAGCACCCGTGGCTTGTCACTGACTACAAATATTTATCATAAATTCCTCTTTATGCATCTTGGTGCATATGCAGGATAATTCCCATAAGAGGTTCACAGCCTGTACAGCTGCAGCAGTTCATGAAAAAGCAAAAATTGTGTAGCACGTCCCGGTATCTATAAGTTGAAGGACAGGCTTACTAACTAGGACTTTAGTGCTGTAAAGTCAGGAAAAATGTTCGATCACACATTAAATGAATCAATAAAAAACAGAGAGGCATTAATGTGGCATTTAAATGAGATTTTATTCATTCTCCGGTTTCAAGGCTTCACAGTTAAAATCACTTGATTTTGAATTTCGGTAAGGCAATGACAGGACAGATGCGAGGATGTCAGTAGTTCAGTGCATTCACGACATACAAAAACATTTGAACCAAAAACTTTACTAGCACCAGTTAACACCAATGTCTAACACTTGAGCAACAGTGATCTAAATGGTGACAGTTCGAGTGTGGAGAACCATTCAATTCATGATGGAGGGGAGTGAAAAGGATGGAGTTGGGGGATGGGCGAGGTGAGATGGGCTCTGGTAGCTATGTGTGCTGAGGTCTTATGCGACTTCCTCCTCTCCCTCTTCCTCAAACTCGCCTTCCTCAGCGGTGGCGTCCTGGTACTGCTGGTACTCGGACACCAGGTCGTTCATGTTGCTCTCTGCTTCGGTGAACTCCATCTCATCCATACCTTCACCTGTGTACCAGTGCAGGAAGGCCTTACGACGGAACATGGCAGTGAACTGCTCGGAGATGCGCTTGAACAGCTCCTGGATGGCCGTGCTGTTGCCAATGAAAGTGGCGGCCATTTTGAGGCCACGGGGTGGAATGTCACAGACAGCGGTCTTCACATTGTTTGGGATCCATTCAACAAAGTAGCTGCTGTTCTTGTTCTGCACATTCAGCATCTGCTCATCCACCTCCTTCATGGACATGCGTCCCCTGAAGACTGCAGCCACGGTCAGGTAGCGGCCATGACGGGGGTCGCAGGCAGCCATCATGTTCTTGGCATCAAACATCTGCTGAGTGAGCTCAGGCACAGACAGCGAGCGATACTGCTGGCTGCCCCTGCTGGTGAGTGGGGCGAAACCTGGCATGAAGAAGTGCAGACGGGGGAAGGGCACCATGTTAACAGCTAGTTTGCGGAGATCGGCGTTGAGCTGGCCAGGGAAACGCAGACAGGTGGTCACCCCGCTCATGGTGGCGGACACCAAATGGTTGAGATCTCCATAGGTTGGAGTGGTGAGTTTGAGCGTGCGGAAGCAGATATCGTACAGGGCTTCATTGTCAATGCAGTAGGTTTCATCTGTGTTCTCTACCAGCTGGTGGACGGAGAGGGTGGCGTTGTAAGGCTCCACCACGGTGTCGGACACTTTGGGAGAAGGCACCACGCTGAAGGTATTCATGATGCGATCGGGGTACTCCTCGCGAATCTTGCTGATCAGCAGGGTGCCCATGCCAGAGCCAGTGCCACCACCCAGAGAATGAGTGAGCTGGAAGCCCTGGAGGCAATCGCAGCTCTCAGCCTCTTTCCTCACGACATCCAGAACGGAGTCCACCAGCTCAGCTCCCTCAGTGTAGTGGCCCTTGGCCCAGTTGTTTCCAGCTCCACTCTGGCCTGTGGTCAAAAATATTGCAGTTTTTTGATGTAGGATGCACAGGAAAGACGTAGTACATGTGATTTACAAAATTCACACAGCTTACCAAAGACAAAGTTGTCTGGTCTGAAGATCTGTCCGAAGGGACCGGACCTTACAGAATCCATTGTACCGGGCTCCAGATCCACCAGGATGGCACGGGGCACGTATTTTCCACCTAAACCAGGCAAAAAAAAAAAAAAAAAAGGATGAACAACATATTTCTTTGTATTTTTAAGAGGCATACTGTATGTGATGTAAAACTGAGATAGGTATGCAAATCAGCAGTAGGGCTGAGCATGTAAGCTGCAGCTGATTCTACAACCAACCTGTGGCCTCATTGTAGTAGACGCTGATCCTGTCTAGCTGCAGATCGCTGTCTCCATGGTAGGTACCGGTGGGGTCAATGCCATGCTCATCACTGATCACCTCCCAGAACTGAGAAGAAAATATAACAGGTGATAACAGGATGGAGAAACAGAAGGTAATTCTGTCTAAATATCTGCTGATATACGTTTGTTTTGCATTCCTAGAAAGATTAGTGTGTATTTCTGGTGAACGCAGGTCAAAAGAGAAGTGAATTAGACTGAAAAGCTGTCTCAGGAGTAATCAAGCAGATGGCAATAATCTGATAAGTAACAGTGTCTGTGGTGCTATACAGCCAACAAGATTAATTATACTTAAGATGAAATCCATACCACTGTTAAAATAATAATATTGCAGTCTGATTCAGGGCAAATTAAGACTTTTTTTTTCAGCAGCAACTGGCTTGAAAAGAATCACAGGCAAAAATAGGTCAAAAATATGGAGGGGGAGGGGAAGCTGCTCCTACATCGACAATAAGGTTACATTACTATTCCATTCAATCATTTATAGAATTGCATGCATAAATTCGACAAAAGGCAGAAATATTAAAAAGCAATTTTGCATGCAATTATTCCATTCAAATATGTTTGTGTATGTCGTATAAATCCTAAGTTCTCTTCCGCAAATCAGTGCATGAATGAATCTTGACCTCAGTGAAAGCACTGCACAGAATATCAATGAACAACTCGTCTGTAAATTGATTTTCTTTATGCAGTGCACTGAGCTTTAATCGAGAGAAGACGCCGCATTGAGTTTGTTCCGAGAAGACGGAGTAGAGGGCTCCTCTGAGCGCCTCCGAGGCGAGCCTGCATGGATGCCGGCACACGTCGCACCAGAATGCAAATCAGAAAGAAATACCTTGGCTCCAATCTGGTTTCCGCACTGGCCGGCCTGCAAGTGCACAATTTCGCGCATTTTGGACAGATGGGTAAAAGGACGGTCGAGCAGGAGACGGGAACCTGAGGAGAAGAGATTCACAGGATGATGGCTCCTGCAGTCGATTGTGCGGGATTTTGTTGCACCGCCTCTAAGACCGTCTACTGGGCTGAAACGGTGGTGCAACTTGACGTCATCGCCATGGCAACCAAAGACCGGAGGAGAGAGGGAGGAACCACAAGCCGTGGAAATGGCGGATAGGATGCGAAGAAGCTGCATCAGCTCTCAATAAGATTCTCATTATTCTCACGGACTCAGTGACCCCGCACCCAGCACACATCAGAATTACACGTTTTACGTTTATTACAGCTGCACGTTTTTACACTGCTGTGTGCAGCTGTAACAGTGTAGCCAGCTGAGAGTTGATTGACTTCACATGAAACAACACGAGTCATCCAACTGCTTGAAAGGACAAGAATAGTAACATATAAAATGTATCAGCCTGAAAAGCATCTGAACACTTGATGAAAACCATTAACTTTCTTTATTTCGGGTGCCATGTTGAGCCGAGTGGTTTAGATTCTCTCAATGATATCACTGCTTGACCCATTTCTTTCTGACCTAGGATGGCCTTTACTATGCTTATTTTTATCTTTACCTAATGTATCTGAATAGGTTTTTGCAATACAGTGTATACTTGTGGATTGGAGCAGTCACAGGATTAAGCACACAAGGGTCAGCCATGAATCTAATGTCTTACGGTTTCAATGTCTGATGGCTTAAATATTAGCAAATATGTTAGGGGTGTCTTTATGCACCAACACAACGCAATCATTATGAAAGTAAGCCAGTTTTTAAAGTTAAAGTTTAGTTTGCACAGGTTATCATGACTACCTGTTTATCTCTAAAAATCCTTTCATTAAAAAAAAAAAATATATATATACATATATATATATATATATATATATATATATATATACAGTTAAAAAAATA
>VUQI01059915.1:12865-26372 GCA_015106735.1 Paratilapia polleni
AAAAAAAAAAAAAAAATAAAAAAAAAAATAAAATTAAAAAAAAAAATTTTTATAAAAAAAAAAAAAAAAAAAAAAAAAAAAAAAATAAATATAAAATAAAAAAAAAAAAAAAAAAAAAAAAAATTTTTATAAAAAAAAAAAAAATATATATATACATATATATATATATATATATATATATATATATATTAGCAGCACCTAAAGCTTCTTATGGAAATGTAAATGCAATGCAGTGCACCTTCTCTTCAGACTTACCAAAATAGGTTTTCAGATTAAATGTTGGCTGTGTTTAATCTATTTTTGGCTGCAACCTATTTTATATTCTGCCTGTCTTCAATTGCAGACTCTTTTTTTTAGAATACAAAAGCAGTCTCTTTTATTATCTTGCATCCAGCGCATTAATTTTTGAGTCTTAAAATGTGACCTGCTGTTAGCATAATAACATCTTGTCACTGATGAGAGCTAGTTTAGCCAGTTTGTGTCAAAACTCACCAGCTACAAGATCTAAGCCATGCTATGGGGGTTGGAAAAACACTGCTACAGTCAGTCAGTTCATTGATGTATGAATTTGGGTGCAGTATTATTATTATTATTATTATTATTTAAATTTTTACTTTTTTACCTCACAATCTCTGATTAAAGGACAGTTTTTAAGTCTATTATTATCAAATGAATTAGGCAAGGTAAAGATAAAAGTCTGCTGGTGCCTTGGGCTGTCAACGCTAAAACAGTCACATCCTGAATGATTACATTCCAGACTTGCTCTGAGTTACCAACCAGTCTCAACCACTCTCCAACAACTGGCCAATAGGACTTTATTTCCTGCTTCCCAGCAATGTTACATGCAGTTTTTTTCACACTGCTGCATGATTCAAGTTACTCCCACAGCAGTCATGCACAGGAAAAACAAGAGCATTTGGTATTTCATGTCAAGAACAATAGATAAGCAGCCCGTACACTTTAAGGCTTTCTGGGGAAAAGTTTAATTAGGTGTGCTAAATTATGTTGTTACTGTTTACAGTGGAGTCATTAAGGAGCTAAACTCGAGGACTTGGTGTTTGGAATTGTGGATTTATTTTATTATACGCGACAAGCTCTTGGCCATGTCACTCCCAGAGGAGGATCTTACATGCCCAGTGTGCTGTGACATTTTCAAAGACCCTGTTCTGCTGTCATGTAGTCACAGCTTCTGCAGGAGTTGTCTAAAGCACTGCTGGGACACAGGGATACGAGAGTGTCCAATTTGCAGGAAAAAAGCCTTGAAGTGCAATCCTCTATCCAACTTGGCTCTTAAAAATGTCTGTGAGGCTGTTCTTCAGGTCAGGAGGCAGAGTTCAGTGGAGGTGGAGGACAAGATGAACTGTATTCTGCATGGGGAGAAGTTGAAACTCTTCTGCCTGGTTGACAAACAGCCCATCTGCGTGGTGTGTCAGTCTTCCAGACTGCACAAGACCCATGACTGTTCGCCCACAGAAGAGGCACTGCTGGACTGCAAGGTGAGGCAAATGAACATAACTATCTATTACCTAAATGAATGCTACGGTTTGCATTTAAGGTAACACCGAATGGTAGAATGCTGCTCCTCAAGTCAGTCCTGAATCTGATGGACCCTTTCAGGGATTAATTCAGGCCTAAAGTATCCAAAGTACAAAGACATTAAATCTCTGTTGACTGAGGCCTGCTTTACTTCCAGGATGAACTTGCTTTATCTCTCAAGAGCTTGCAAGAAAAGCTGGACAGCCTCAGAAGAATTAACATGACTTCTGCTAACATGGTAGAATACATCAAGGTAACCTGTGATAACCCAACAAATCTTTCACCTTTGTTAGGAATAAACCTAATAAACCACATTGTGATAATCTCCCCTCAGAATCAGACACTGAAGACACAGAAAATGATCAAGAACCAGTTTGAGCAGCTCCACCAAGTCCTCTACCAAGAAGAGTCAGCTAGATTAGCAGCTGTGAAAGAAGAAGAAGAAGAAAAGATTGCAGGGATGAAGGAGAAAATTAAAGAAATTTCAGCCGAGGTCCTGTCTCTTACAGAGACCATCGCAGTCATACAGGAACAGCTGAAAGAAGATGATATGGTTTTGTTGAAGGTTTGTGCTGTGCAGTTTTAAACTGTTTTCTTACTGTTTGCAAAAAGTTTCTACCTTAACATAGTGTTTTTTTTCTCCCCAGAATTTTAAAGACACTCAAGAGCGGTAGGTTGAAGAAATATTGGATTAACACTGATTTGATGAATTCACTGTCACATATCCTCAGTGTAAGACATCTGTTGTTATCACAGATGTAAAAGCATAGTGCTTGGTTCAGACAACATGTCCGGGTTGCTGATTGATGTGACTAAACACCTCTACAACCTTAAGTTCAGAGTCTGGGAAAAAATCCTGGACCACATTGACTATAGTAAGTATATATTAATCTTTATCTTTAGCTAAAGAATTGTGCAGCCAAAGTCCGTTTTCACATATCATTTTACTGACCAGTTTCCTGTCTTTTAGCTCCCGTAACTTTAGACCCAAACACAGCACACCCTTGCCTCATCCTGTCTGACGACCTCACTTCCCTGCACTACTCAAAGCAGCCCAGCTCTTGCCCTGACAACCCAGAGCGCTTCCATATGAGCGCTGAAGTGGTCGGTATGACCGCACTAGGCTCAGGAAGTCACCACTGGGTTGTGGAAACAGGAAGTAATCACGACTGGCTCCTGGGTGTGGTCTCTATGTCTGTACCAAGAAGCACAGAGATCTCCGCCCGTCCTGAAAATGGCTTCTGGACTTTATGTTTCCGGGATGGAGACTTGAGAGCAATGACCTCCCCTCCCACCCCACTGACAGTTTCAAGAATGCCCAAACAGGTCAAAGTGCAGCTCGATTACAACAAGGGAACGGTGTCCTTTTTTGACCCCACTGACAACACACTCATACATTCATTTACACACATTTTCACAGAACCTTTATTTCCATATTTTTATACACAGAGCAGTCATCTAATGAGAATAATGCCAGAGAGGATACTTGTCACGATGTTGCGGCAATAAGTGGATGACTCCTTTATTCTTTATCAAGTGAGAAAATGTCATCTCAGGAAGAAATAAATGCCAAACAATCAAAGTGGGGTTTGATGGGGTTACCTGCTGTAATGTTAGATGAGAACATTGCTCCTTCTTTCAGTTTGATATACACTCACTGAACACTTTATTAGGTACACCTGGCTAATACGGGGTTGGAGCCCCTTTTGCCTTCAGAGCTGTCTCAATTCTTTGTGGCATGGATTCAACAAGGTGCTGGAAACATTCCTCAGAGATTTTGGTCCATATTGACACGATAGCATCACACAGTTGCTGCAGATTTGTGGGCTCCACGTCCGTGATGCAAGTTTCCTGTTCTATCACCTCCCTAAGGTGCTCTATTGGATTGAGTTCTGGTGACTGTGGAGGCCATTTGAGTACAGGGAACTCACTGTCATGTCCAAGAAACTAGTTTGAGATGGTTTGCGACATGGCACGTTATTCTGCTGGAAGTAGCCATCAGACACTGTGGTCATAAAGGGATGGACATGGTCGGCAACAATACTCAGGTGGGCTGTGGCATTTAAAAGATGCAAAAGTGTGCCAAGAAAATATCCCCCACACCATTACACCACCACCAGCCTGAACCCCTGATACAAGGCAGGATGGATCCATGCTTTCATGTTGTTTACACTAAATTCTGACCCTACCATCTGAATGATGCAGCAGAAATTGAGACTCATCAGGCCAGGCAACATTTTTCCAATCTTCTGCTACCCAATTTTGGTGAGCCCATGTGAATTGTAGCCTCAGTTTCCTGTTCTTAGCTGACAAGAGTGGCACCAGGTGTGGTCTTCTGCTGCTGTAGCCCATCTGGTTCAAGGTTCCACATGTTGTGCATTCAGAGATACTTTGGTTGTAACGAGTGGTTATTTGAATTACTGTTGCCTTCCTATCAGCTCAAACCACTTTGGCCATTGACCTCTGACCTCTGGCATCAACACTAGATATTTTCTCTTTTTTGGACCATTCTCTGTAAACCTTAAAGATGGTTGTGTGGGAAAATTCCAGCAGATCAGCAGTTTCTGAAATACTCAGACCAACCCGTCTGGCACCAACAACCATGCTACGTTCAAAGTCACTTAAATCACCTTTCTTCCTCATTCTGATGTTCAGTTTGAACTTCAGCAGGTCGTCTTGACCATGTCTACATGCCTAACTGCACTGAGTTGCTGCCATGTGATTGGCTGATTAGATATTTGCTTTAACAAGTAGTTGACCTGGTGTACCTAACAAAAAGGCCAGTGAGTGTATGTACAATTCCAGAAGCTAGTTGTCTTAGCGCAAAACTAGAAACTACTACCCTGTCTTAAAAAAACAAACACATTACATTGTGTTAATTTATTTAAAAACCAGAAGTGTGACGATAACTTATCATTTTACAGCGGTAATTAGCTTGAAATAATAACTTCCGGGAATTCTCATTAGTTGCTTTCTACATAAAACCTTCTGAAATGGTGAATTATAAATTTTACATTTACATTTTTTGCACATTTTAACAAAGAAGGTGTTTAATTCTAAGCTTTAGAGTTGCTGGATTTTTGTAGCCAAGCTAGCTATTTTGTTTTTATTGAGTTTTTGTATTTTAAGCTAAGCTAACAGCATGCTGGTCCTTTAACATGTAATCTATTTTAATTATACATTTGAGCATCACATCAGTCTTCTCTTCTCTCAGCCGGAAAGCAAATCTGCCAGATTTATTCAAAACCAATATGTAGATCATCACTGAATAAAATCACATGTAGCAGTAGAGTTGATTTTTGGTGTGTGGCAAGCAGTTTCTTATGGTTTTTTTTTTTATGGTTTTACTTTGCCTGTTTGACTTATTCAGTGATTTTTTTTTCAATAATGACAAGATTATTATGTCAGACAGGTATGTGGGAAATTTGTGCAATCTGTCCTGCACCATGCGCCTGAAGAAATACACATCACACATGCCACAGAGACATGTTGGTTTTGCTATCTATACGAGGGTGCTGATTGAGATGCTTGCATTTCAGTCCCTTACACTAACCCTGACCATCACAACCCTAACCTAATTAACCTCAATGCTCAAGTCTTAACCTTGAAATTGCCCCTTAAACGTTTGCACGACAAGCAAATGTTTTGACCCACAACTGATCCTCACAGAAAAAAAAAAAAAACATACCCACACACATACACTCATTATCCTTGTGTAATTTTAAGTGGGAATCATGAATTGGTCCATGCACTCACTGGAAGGATAAAGTTTATTGACTTATTTTGTCCACATGATGGCGCCAAACTCAAACAAATGGTTAATTACTGTTTGTAGAACTTGATCAAGTTATTAAAATATGAAATTAAAATGGTTAAAATTTTAACATTATCCACTTGTTGATTCATTATTGATTCATTTTTTCTTTGATACAGATTTCTTTCACTCACCGAATAAAAATGCATTGAAATAAAAGATACATTTCAAAAAATAAATAAATAAATAGACAAAAAACATAAATTCACAACTCAGTTACATTAGGTTCACAGTCTCGTCATTACAGATAATTGTTAAGACTCAGCTTATGTGCAGTACATTTTCATATAAATCTAAGCAGATGAGTTTTGTGCCTGTGGATTTTTTTTCTTCTCTGAAGAGAAAAAGGAGGACATCTTTTTAAAGCAGGCATCAGAAAGGAAAGGCACCTTTTCTAGACGACACAAGTAGACAAGTGGCTGGGTTGTGCTGCTGATGTTCAGAAAGGCAAAGCCTGTGGGCTGCACATAGCAGCGAAACACATCAGGGGAGTAGTGGTCCTCAAATGGAAACAGTGCAACAAGTGGCAGGTAGTTGAACACAATGATACAAAGGATAGAGAGCACTGTCTTGAAGGCCTTCTTCTTCATGGGGTGCATTTCGTCTTTACCTACACCGGTGGACTTCTTCAGGGTCCACAGGATGCTTGCATTACACACCACCATCCAAGTAAATGCTGCTAGGATCTCAGTGGTGAACACTTTCTCAAAGTTGGGGAGCCCTCCCACCATTTTGGCTGCTGAGTAGGCAAAAGTGAGGCAGAGTACCAGCACTGAGAGGCCTAGCCTGTACTTGAAGTGTTTAAGCTGCCCAAATGCAATTGGAAAGAGCACAGCCACAAAGCGGTCTAGGCAGATACAGGAGAGAAACAATGGGCCTGTGGTATCTTTCACACCATAGGAGAACTTAAGGGCTGACCACACCTCTTTGCGCTGCCAGAGGTAGAGATTAAGGAAGCTCAGGGGGGTCATTGCACCAAAGTACGCATCCATAAAGGCCAAGCAGCCCAAGAATATGTCTGAAGTGGAGGGCTCTTTGCGATTGTGGATGAGAAGAGCAATAACAAATAAGTTGGCTGGGATACCCACAATTACATTGATGGACTGCACGGTCAGGTCAAAGAGAATGGCCTCTATCAGATTTTCACACCCATCAATCACGCTGAAAGGTTTGACTGTGGCATTTATGTATGCTGTGGTATTGAGAGGAAGTTGAGTCGGGATAGATGTTGAGCTGAGTGATGAGAGATTCGTGTCCATGTTTGTGCTACAACAACAACGACGACAAAAACAAAAGCAGGGATCTGGTGGGAGAAGAGCAAGAAGGATTATTTAGCATTTTCTGAAGACTCTCATTCAGCCACAAGCATAGCAAATAACAAATGATACAGTTTCCATCAAAGCTATGTGTTTATTAAAGTGTCTTGATTTTTTTTTTATCTCAGTAAAGCTATAGCCTGTCTGTTAATTAGAATCCTTGTTTCTGATCTGCTGAGATGTTTCTTATGAGTAGAGATAAAGTAGCTCCAGAGACTGTTTCCAGACAGTAAAAACATGTTACAAACACCGTCAGGGCTTCTCCTCAGGCTGTTATCCTGTTATTGTGTCTGTGCGGACTCTCCTCTGGGAAACGTGACTCCCTGTAGGAACATCTAACTCACTTAAGAGAGTCATTCTAAAAGCACCACCCTTTCACAGAAGGATAAAAGGGCAGCGACTGCCAAATTAAAATGGAAAAGGTCATATTCTGCTCAAAGACAACTGCTTAGGATTATCGTAAGTAATGTCAGTGGGAATTTGGTCATTTCTTGGAGCTCTTAAAAGCCCATTTCTGACATTTAGCTCTTCCTTAAGCTAATTTCAAAAAAGAAGGATGATAACCTGGAGGACGAATTTTATTAAAGGTGGACTGATGGAATAAAAACTGAAGTCAGACATAGAGCAAATGATGATAAGCCATAAGCTCAGTTGCTCTGTCTTTGGGCCCTACAAGAAGACCACGTATGGAAGCTTCTCCTGCAGTTTTTGTTAAATGTCAGGTTTTGTTCTGGGCTTTGGGAAGCTTTCCAGCAGCTCCGAGTCAAGTTGGTTTGAACAATGTGAAAGTGCAAGAGTTTTCAAATGGAGTACACCTGAGCTACCTCCAGTAACGGACTATTAAAGCCAGAGGCGGTGATTGTTCCTTGCCATCAGGGGAACTGTTTTGCTTTAATACGGACCTCTCTCCACCTCGGTTCCTTAGTGGATGGTGTGCCTCACCTCTTTCTGGTGCTGGCTCAACCTCAGGTGATACACGCTCCTGTGGGACTAATCACGCTGATGGATGGAGGAGTGAAGCTCTTTGCCAAAGATGCTTGTCCCTGGAAATGTCAGACCTAATCAATTGTATTTTTCTTTGGGCAATCACAGAAAATGAAGTAAATATTACAGAATTTTAAAAACGTATTTCAGAGGTTTTAATCAGGTGTGGAATACACCACAGAATTAACTTGTATTCTTAAAATTTTGAAGATGATTTTTGCTTTTTGCTGCAGAAAATGGATGGATTGGATTTGACTTAATAGATTAATATTTTTTTTTTGTTTAGCAGAAATGTCCAAAAGTATGGTCTATTAAACATTTAAGATGAAAATTTGGAATACTTCTGTCATCTTTTATAAACACTGATACTGTAATTAGCCACAAAATTGTTGTATTTGACTGTTTTCTTGTTGTCTCCATTTGTTAAATCAATTCAGACTTGTTCTTACTATACAGATGTTCATACCCGGGTTTTGAAACAGAAAATAAAACACATAGAATACTATGGTTTACTATTGGATAAAGTCATTCCAGGCATAAAGAACATGAAAATACGGATGTGCACAATGTCAAGCAAGGAGAACCTAAACAAACTCTGTTCATCTCTTTTTCACAATTTCTTGCAAAATAGAGTTAACTGCTTACCACTTAATTATTACTCTATTGCACTGATATTAACCGATTTTAATCAACATGATCTAATGTAATTAAACAGGACAGATGTTTACTGAAACGTTTTGATTTGAAACAAACATTTCAAAATAAAACCAGTTAAACTCAAGTTAACCTTTGCAGCATTTTAATATGTGTAGATGTTTCACTCACCTGTTTGAATTATTCCTCTATGCTGAGTAGTAAGTGTGACGCAGTGCGTGTTACAAGCATTCATTTATAAGTTCTCTGAAGTGTCATGGATTTGACGCCAACCAGGGGAGGTTCTATTTGACATCATGAGGGACTAACTCTTCCGTAGAAAGTGCGGGAAGCGAACAGCATATGTCTGGAGATATGATGAAGCGTTTCTGTATTGCACTGATATTTTTACACAAGTAAGGAACTGAACTCTCTGAACTGTGCCAGGGGTTATAGATATGTTTGCCAGTATCAGTTTGCTTGACAGGGAGCATCATGGGACCACACTGACGATGCTCTGGGTTTGCTGGGAGTGATGCATGTCATCCTTAATCATTGAGCACAAGCGCACAAGAATATCAACAGCCAAGAGCAGATGTTAATTGTGTTTGCTGGGTTTTAGTGCATCAGCGTCTTACTCATACATCTGAAGAAAACAGCTAGTTTAGACTCTCACTGGAGTGTTCATCAGTGAAGGTGAAGACAGACACAGTAGGTGCATAAAGCCTGTGTATGAGTTATGTGTCAGGGTGTGTTGGGGAATTGGTGGTTTACTGCATTTGAGGCTCTGCTAAGTAGAACCCAATGTTCTGTTTCCATGTGAAGACACGAGGCAAAACCCACACTGATCCACTGCTGCACTTATGTGTAACTTGCACAAGGAAGCAAGTCAGAGACAAAAAGAAAAGGAGGTGTGATTTGTTTGTATTACTTCTTTTTTGTCTAGGGGGGCAGTAGAGGATCATGCTACCTGTCTGACAAGCGCAGCGGGTTCTCAAAAGCAGACCCTGAAGCTTACGCAGACATGACATAATATTTACATTATTATTAAATTCCCCAGGACAATCTGAAATCTATCCTTCCCACCTTCTTCCATTACATAAACCTTTGGCGTTTTTTTTTCAAATGTGACCATCAGCTGAAATGTTTCATTTCATCTCACATTTGTGACTTTAAGATTAAAGACATTCCTTTGGTCCGTGACAGCTGGGTAATGACAGTTGAGGTACCAGCTGCAGTTCTGTGAATACTGCGCTCATCTCTGTTCACGTTCTTTAGGTTCTGCTCTGTGTCATGCACATTCTCTCTGCTTAGTGCGACCATCTCTGCCCCTTTCAAATTAAAATACTTAGCCAATGCTTCTCTGTCCTCACCACCAGTTTAAGTGTTGCCAGGGCAAGTGGGGAAAAAAGAGCTTAAGCTGAAATAATTACATATACAGTAGAGAATGTGTTTATGCAGAACCAAACAAATCTACAATAAAGTCCAATGCTGGACAAATTTACTCCAACCTAATAGGATTAAATAAAGAAAAATCTATTTATGTCAAAAGTCTGTGTAACACAAATCATATTCTTGGCTGCTCCAATGGTTCACATAATTGTAGTAAAGTTGAGTCACATCTTATGTAAACACAAGCTGTGAGGAAATCTTTCCCCCTTTTGCTTATTTCATGTCTCAGTTGTATTAACGTTAGCAAACAGGCACAGTTTAAGAAGACAGAATACACAGTATGGGGTATTAACAGGAGCAGGCATTAGCATGCGTCTGCCAAAAGCAAAATTATGATAAAAGTTGTTACTGACATTAAACAGAAACCACCATCACACACTAGACAGCTACACAGAAAACAACATCATTAGCAGCATGCAACATGCCAAAATATATAATGTAATTAAAATATAACAGCATCTATGTGAATGTGCTCTGGAAGCTATGTGGGTCAATAACGTATCAGCATTTATTGTACTTATTGTACATATTAAATCATGACATAATATGTGTGCATACAGTGGAGGCAGAGGTTTTCCACACACACACACACACACACACACAGAGAACTGCCTCCAGTCTCATCTGTATAAGAGAGATCCAGGTAAATTCCCAACAGTACATACGCCCACTCACTTACTCACACACACACGGGCATGACCAAGTACAAAGTGTAACAGTGCTTGGTGTGCAAACACTTGGCATAAAAACATATATGAAATAGTTTTGATGGCTTTACTGCATATGTAGAGACATTTGCTTATAAACTGTGGCACTGTTAATGCAGCCTGCCAATACAAAACTGACTGCTGGCACGTTAATACAGTGATTATTGGTAGAGAAGAGAGGAGGAAGATAAATAATCTTAATGAGCTATAAACACAAAACAATAACGTACACCTCTTCTGAGATTTATTTTTTTAAATATATTTTGCTGTAGTTCTTCTGCTGAACATTGTGAACCATTTAAATTGCCCGTAAAAGAAACATGCGTCACGACTTTTGGGAGAAGGACAGCTGTACATAGAAAAAAACTAGACAAAAGCTTTTCTGTAAAAGCGCACACCCTGGAGACACCATGTATCAAAAACACTGCTGTGCAATGCATGAAAGCAGAAAACTGAAGCAGAAGGGAAAAGTAACAAAGACAAAAGGGAAAGCCCTTTTAAAATATATATTTTTAAATATATGTAATGTTTCAGGGAAGTTCCAGCTTATATATTTGCAGTAAACTGTTTCAATAGCAGTGCAGCAGTTTTGTTTTCTACACTGGTGTGAACTGCATGTGCTCCAGATGACGGACATTTGGACATGACTCCTTTTAGCGATATTTTGACATGCATGTACAGTGAACGCCTTGCAGCAAAAATAGGGGAAATGGGCATCCACCAGCTTTCCACTAATTATTACAATTAAGCCCCTCTAAATGAGAAGCAATCGCCATAATTACAGCCTCTTAGTCTTGGGGCGGCTAACTGACAAACAAACAGCCCAGACTTTCATTTAGTAAATGCTTCTTAGTGAAGTTAATTATGGAGCAAAACAACAGGATGCAATTAAACATTTTTCAGTAAAATACACACAAGTTAAAAGACAGGATGAGCTTCTAATTTGACTGAATGGGTAATAATAAGTGTTTGAGAAAAATGAAATCCAATAGGCCGAACCATGTAAGAGATATGTGGACAGACTCAGTTTTATTAAGAAAAATGAAAACTGTGGAGACAACTCTAGTTCTACATGATTTGCAGTTTAATGCTCTCAGTCACTTTGGAGAAGTCAGACCTCCAAATTGTTCATACGGAAATTAGATTTCTATTCCCTCCTTTACATGTCACATTTTCAAGTATTATAGAATCAGACAGGGTAACATCAAACCATAGTCCAATTGTTTTGTATATATCTTACTTTTCAACTGTTGTGAAGGATAATGTTGATCAGTTCATTGTGGGCTTAACTGTCAGTACCCAGTTTGTTCAGCATTTTATCTGTCATGAAGTTTGGATTAGGACCCAAATGCAGACTCACAAACACTTTGAAAGTAACCAAAAGTAAACCTTTAATTCCAGGCTGATGCAAAATCCAGAGAAATACAAAAATCCATAGACAAGGGCCAACAGAAGACGGGAACACACAAGGGATAGTAACAGACACTCAAACAAACACTAAAGGGAAAGGCAGGACTTAAATACTCACACATACCAGGACATCAAGGGAAGTGGTCACAGGAGGGTAACCAGACACAGCTGCAAACAATCAAGACAAGAGGAGGGATGTAAACTAAATGCAATACACAAAAGGCCAAACAACTACCAAAGTAAAACAGGAAGTGAGTAACCATAACATACAGGGAAACTCAGACACAATAGTAAACTTGACGTGAGGGAAAACACAGAAGGAAGACACAGAGGGAAATACAACTCTAATACAAAGAGCAAATTGAGCTAAGAACTAAAGACTCAAAATACTAAAGAAATACAAAATGAAAATGTAAACAATAAAGAAAATAAGGACCAAATAGAGAATACTTAAACCCAGGACCATGACATTATCGCTTTTCTCAATAATTCCATGTTGCATAATAAATCAGTTAAGGAAAACTTTGTTTAAGTAAAAAATCAAATGTTTATGAGCTGAGTTAATAAAACCGTGATTTAAATCAGAAGGCTACTTTGTTGTTTTAATTACTGGATATTATGTTTCATTCAGGTCATAGCTAAATGAAAATTGGTATACAAGAAAAACATGTTAGTAGTGTTGATCTTTCATAAAAACAAGTGTCCCTGGCCATCTGAGACTCTGATTCAAGAGTGTCAAACATACAGCCCGACAACGACATAACCCATGGCCTGTCATATGCCAAAGTAAGAAAGCTATTTAATTGTTTTCAATTGAATGACAATGAAGTTTATTTTTTCACTATTTACAACAGATTTTTTTAACACGGTAAATTCTGTGAAATTACAAATAATTTGTTTTTTAATTGGTGGGATTGTTGCAAGAAAAATCCCAGTATATGTTATGCTCAGCTAAATTCTTTATGACAAGATAAAGTCCTTTTTTTCTTTATTTCTTGCAGCATAAGCCCAAAGAGCGTGTTTCTTTGATTGATGATACAACAAAAGTATTTCTTTATAATGTGGAAAAACCGACACGTATTAATAAAATTGCACTTTCTTTTGTTAGGACATCTCAGGGATTAAATGTGTAGTTAAATGTCTTTACACTTAAAGTATTTGGAGGTGTTTTTTTCCCCTTTGTGATTAGGCAATAACGACTTATAATAATTTATGATGAGGCCCATGGTGTAAAATGAGCGTGACATCTCTGCTTTAATTAATCTGAAACACAGGCAGAATTTAAATGTGGCAAAGATTTCTGACAATGCTGACCTAACAGGTTTTACATAAAATCATGCAGTATATCAAAGTCAAACTCTTGGTGTCTTTTAGATGTATTTTTTAAAACAACAGCAATCCACTGCACTGGTTGTTAAAAGGTTATAAAGCAGAAATCTCACATACCATTCCTTTTGGATCACTGTTTGTGTTAGTTTGGACTTTGCTGAGTTTCTAAACAGCACAACATACATATGAGCTGTGAATACATACATTATATTGCCAAAAGTATTCGCTTGTCTGCCTTCACACGCATATGAACTTGAGTGACATCCCATTCTTAATCCATAGGATTTAATATGATGTTGGCCCACCCTTTGCAGCTATAGCAGCTT
>VUQI01059916.1:0-11397 GCA_015106735.1 Paratilapia polleni
TTTCTGACAAACTCACTGTCTCCTCTTCCTCACTGTCTTTGCCTGGTTCTCCGACTCTCAGACTCTCTTGCCTGCTACATCTCCCTCCCTTTCACTCAATTTCCAATCCCCTCCTCCACCAGTTCTTCTCGTAATGCTAATTACGTTAACATGAAATCATTAGAATAGCTATCACTATCTCTGCCATGGTAATTCCATAATCATTACTGTCTCTGCTTCCAGCCCTTGCAGCTACACAGGAGTCATTGCAAGAGCTGGACTACCTGACTCCAACTACACACAGCAGCAATTAGTAAAGCCTTATTGCCTTGGATCTATAGCACCAGTAAACAGTAGAACTTATTTCTCTTTGTATGTCCACTTTACCCTTAGGATAGTGTCTCAACTGCTGGCCATCAATCTCAAAGCTATAACTGCAGCGTAGTCAGATACACACAACAGCTGATGGATTGTTAAAAATAAATCCTATAAAACTAACCTTGTGATATAAAGGGTCTAAACATGATTGAAAACATCAGTGGCAGTGTTAATCAAGGTGAAATAGGTTTTGGGAATGTTTTTCCATAAGTACATTTGTGATTTCATTTCAGGACTAATGTGTATAAAGTATATATCTCTATAAAGTCCCCCGGTCATTTATTGCCATTGTCACAGCTTCAGAGTGTGTCTGTTTGGCTCTGTGTGTGTCTGTGTGTGAGTTGATCTGCACAGATTAGTCTTGGCACTCTTGGATGCATTTATTTTTGGTCTGTTGTAGGAGATCCTTTTGCTTACTCGCAAACACTAGTAGAGCCAGCAAAAAGATAGCACTGGGAATTCTGCTTAGTGCAGTTTTATTTTGATTTCATGATATGTAATTGCCTAATTAATACATGCAAAGACTTGATTGCTTGATTAGTGGTGATTAGTTGATTGCTCAGATGAGATGCTAGGAACAATGGATGAATACACTTAGTGAATAATATTGCTTCTGCCTGACAAAGAACAACCTAATGTGCTTTTGGATATGCTGCAGTAGAGATGACCCCTCTCTCTGCATGTGTCCAGGCTGGCCATGATTCCGCATACATTACCCTTGAATCAAGGCAGCCAGAATGCCAAAATTTAAAAGAGGCTCCCTCCTACTGACATCTACTTGTATTCTCTACCAACCGTGGCTCTATGAAATTTCTTACAATCCAATTTACGTTTCATGAGGTGTCAGAGCCAAACACAGCGCAGGAATAATACTGTCAGCAGGAATACAAAGGTCACCTGTTGTGTGGACATAATGCGCGAATACTGTCAGCTACGCAAACACACAGGAGAGAATAAACACAAACATGTGGGAGGATTGTGGCTTCATTATGATCGGCAGGTGTCTGTGGCATTGATAGGTATGATGGAGCTGACTATTATATATTAAAGCAGCAAGGCCCAGCTAATACTACCTGACACATTGCTACCTCACCACTATTTTGACCATATGCTGACCGCTCATGGCTCAAGTTACTGTGTGCCTGTCACATTATGTTTCTGATCCAAGGTCTGACATTGTGCTTCTCCTTCAGTCTCTCATGTAATAATTGGTCTTGAGCTGTATTCCTGGTGTAAACCTAGGCTCAGTCCCTGACAAAGGATTAAGATGACGACATTGCCAAAAGTCATGCATGCACACTGTCTCTCCTGCACTCTCTCTTCTTCACAAATCTGCCCCGTCGGTCCTCTGCTCTCCTTTTCCTATCTACTAACCTCACTGTTCCCCACCACAAGGACTCATACTCACACAAATGCTTTCTCTTTATAGACAAATGCTGCACATCAGTATTTATGACATGATAACGCCTGCTGACCATACATCTATGCGCGCACTCCTCAGCCCAGCGCTTACATCAGGTAGAAGAGGATTAAAGGATGAGAGAAAAATAATGAAATGTGTTTTTTGACCTCCACAGGACATAGACAGAGAACAGCAGACGTCACAGACTTGATTCTGATGTGGTTTATATTAAGCTAACTTTTACAAGACACTGATCCCCCTATTATTACCTTGAAGCTCTGAGCTTCTATAGGACCACTGATAGGCTCAAAGGCCATTCTACTAAGCAAGACATTTCCATTAGCTTGATGAGGGATGACATTTCAGTAATCTCAGTGGAGACATTTCCAATAACAACAACAAAAGGATAATATAGAGAAAAGGTATTTTATGTATAGTCTTTTAGGTAAACTAAAAGTCATATAGTATATAGAGTACAAAAATATTCTATATGCTATAGTAGTATATAAAAATGAAAAGGTTACTGAAAGGTTAATGAAATTATTGTATAAAAATATCACATAAAAATATGAGTGGCAAGTATAAGTTACTCTGAGTAAGTAAGAAGTGAAATCATGTTTTGTACTAGGGTTGTCATGATACTAGAATTTCAAACTCAATACTGATATTCAGGAAAATACTTTATACTTGATACCATTTTCAATACCACAGGGAGAAAAATGACAAAAATAAAGAGGAATCCTTTTTTAAAACACAGAATACAACAATACAAACAATTACATCAATTTTTAAAATTTGACTGATGTAGTGAAAAAAGAACCATATATAAATACTGTAGGATATGTAAATATATATAACAAATATTTTAAGATTCATTTTTATATAATGTTTTTTTTTTTTAAAAACCAATAACAAAATTTTTAGGTTGTCTGAGTTAGTGCTGTGCTTCTAGTGATTTGGCACCATACTTTTTTTTTGCTGATCAAATTGGTGTTGGAGTTGGTGAGGTAGGCTGCAACTGTTTCTGTCTAGATGCTGGTAGATTTTTCTCAGCTTCAGTTTGGGGCTTAAAGAGAAACATAACACTTTTTAGACAGAAATAGTTGTGTTATCGTGTTAGATTAACACTCTCTATTATTGTTACCGACGGACAGGACTGGTAACGTTTGCTGCCTGGCTCCCACATTAATGTTATCATTTTATTATTAGCCATAGCTGCTAGCTGCTACCTTAATGATAACAGATGGCTAATGTGGCTACTGGGTAATTGCTAATAGTTAAATGGCTAACATTAATGTGCCAGGTTAACTGTTTAATACTTCAGTGTTATTGAAACAGGAGCTTTGCTGACCTTTTGAAATTCCTCTTAAAGTGTTGTTCAGTGCTGTGAACATCAACTACTGTTCAGCTGCTAGTGAGGGGAGGGGCTTTGTGCCTGCTGTGTGAAGTGTGTGTGTCCTCTGGAGGCAAAGACAGCACTGTTTGTATTGATACTGTTGCAAATGAGTATCTAATCCAATAGTAATTTTCAGTATTGATTAGTATATGAGTATTGATTTTTTTGACAACCCTATTTTGGACATTATGTTTTAGAATAATATCTTTCCCCTTCAGACCCTTGGCTACAGCTTGGCTACAGTCACTGGTGGCACGATGGTTCTTCCACTAGATCAGCTTCTCTTTTGCATTGCCTCAGCTCCAACTTCGAGCATTTCCACAGTCTGATAATAGATGGATCTTCCCCCACACTAAAGTCAGCATCTATACTGCTCTGTAGTATAAGTGCCTTGCAATTTGTCAATCCTTTCCCTTCCCTGCCCCCTCTCACAGCCCCTTCCCCAACACTTTTTTTTTTTTAAATTATACTGTGGGTTAAGTGAGTCAGTTGTGAAGTTGCACTTTAATAAAAATGGTGGTGGTGGTGGTGGTGGGTGAACATCAATTACACTGCACTATTTTAAGAGATTGTGCTTACTGGTACAGGAAGTTTTGAACTTACAAAGGCTGCTCAGTGGATCTTAGTGCAGAGAGGTTTATAAAATGTGTCAGTCCACTGCACTGACAAACCTAAAAAGGATGTCTGAAAACCATGACAAGACATAGCAGTCAAGGGGAATTGAGAGACAGTGTGGGCTGGATAGTGATAAGAGCAATGAAGAATGGTCCTGATTTGACCTCTCACTTTGATCCAGCACACTGGATTCTATGTGTGTGTTTAACAAAATGGAGAAAAAATAAAGTAAAACCAAATGCTTCCTTCTTGCCTTTGACCATCAAAAGCATTTGTGTTGAGGTATGCTCTGTCACTGATGCTGTGCCAATGTTTCTCTCACAGCATAGAAGAGGGGAGGCAGGCGCAAAGCAACAAGAAGGGCGTGGTTTTGGCAAAAGGATCATAATGATAAGGTTTTCAAGTCCTCCCTCAGCATCTGAGGGAAAGATGAAAACAAAGTAACCCAAAACCCCTTTTTGCCCCAAAAAGGACATGTAAATGTTAAAGGCTCCATACATTTTCTCCTCTGAATTTCTATAATGTGATAAAACGATATAGAGACGCAAGTTATTGAAATGCAAATTTTTAACTACCATATTTTTAACTAATTGTGTTCAATAAATTATGAACAGGATTTCCATTTGAACACACATAAACACACACATAAATACACACAGACAGGTATCTATAACATGCCACAGAGAGAGCTGCCATTATTGGATGAGAGCATCAGAGGGGAGCGCTGCTTTCAACCCTCTGCTCTTCTTGCCTTGAATTCCAGGGGGAGGAGAGTCATTGATGCCTACTTGACCTGTCTGGTTTACATATTCATAAGGGGATGGAGAAGATGGATATGGCCTGATGTCCCATTTGCTCTAACTTAATTCTCCCTCTCTCACTTTCCTCCACTCTCTCCCTCTCCGTCTGTCTCCCCCCACCTCCCCTCCCCCCAGGGTGCACGCACAGGCTTACGCAGCAGGAGGTGAGGGTGACAGACAGCAGGGCTCCTCCGGTCAGACTGTTGCCAGTCACTGCATGTCAGCACAATGCACTAGCAGGCAGCAACACAATGAAAGTCACATGAGCAATGATGCCTCTGCGCCACTCACGTATGGTCATTCGGTACGAGTATGTTATATAGTAATGACTTTGGTGTTTTTTCTGTAAAAGAGTAGAGTTTTATTTGTGCCAACTATTGCCCTGTGTTTGCCTGAAACTGTTAATGTCATCTAATGTCATCTTCTTTTGGCGTTATAGATATATGTAGTAATTTTAAGATCTGCACTTTTGCAGCATAAGACAATACTTTGAAATTTGAAAAAGTGGATTGGTTAGGATTCTTTCCAAGTATATATATATAAGGTTTATATATAACCCCTTTTTCCACAAAATTAAACAAGGACCTCTTTCTAAGTACTGTTATGATGGCAAGTAAGTGCACATATTGTTAAAGAATGGGAAGTGGGTTATACGTGATTAAATGCAGTTTTCACTGAGGCCTGGAAGAATGGTTAGCCACAGAGATATCAGCTTTTGCTCATTGATGACATGACTTCTATTACTTCCAGATCCTTTTAAAGCACATACACACGTTGCTAAAAATATTCACAGTTTCCATCTTGTTACATTTCTTGTTTTACTACAGCTGGAGAGAGGTTCCAGAAAGGAACTTAAGAAATTGAGAGACAGTGAACAAGTGTGCATAAACCTAGAGGTAGAGCATAAGGAAAGATTGTGTGTCGTGGCTTGGCATTGTAATGGTTGCAGATTGGTGGGGGAGGTGGAGGCCTATAACTCAGCATGATAATAGCTGAGGCCAGAGACCATAGCTCACCTTGCCGCAGCTCTACCACAGTCCACCTTTGCAGTGTAAACACCTCTCATATGCTCTCTGGACTCATGTGCTGCTCACACCTATCATCCCAATTATAGTTCTCACTATCCATCAGTGGGCAGATGAGAGGAGAGATGCTGTTGATGTGCCTTCTCTCTCACAGGCTTAATAGGGGTTTGGCCAGTGCCAGCCGCCTCTTGGCTGATTCATCCACTAAGATCCAACAATATATTTTAAACAATAGTGGTGGTCAGTAATAAAAAGAAAAAAAAAACTTACTCAAGTGTTATGCTGCTGAATATTCTGAAGATTAATATTGAGAATCTTTATGTTGTGCTTGTACAAAGCAAGTATTTTTCCACTAGCTTGTTTATTTGACAATTACATGAACTACTATTTACTACTACTTTGCAGAATAAGGTTTTACATATACAGCACATCTGATCAGCAAATACAATTTTAATGGTCTGAGTATTGATTTCAATACATAATGAAGTTAGGCAGTGGTATTAACTTCTGCAGAGGGAAGTAAGGATGTGGGTGTAAGGATGGGTCACAAAACACTATACTTCAACACAGGAGGCCACTGCCTGCTATTTTTAACCCACAATCAACATGACTTCTTTTCATCCCCTAACCTTTACCAAATGCCTATTGTTGTACCCATAGTGGTAAAGGTCTGCTTACCTTAATGAAATGCTAATTTCAACCATTCCCTCTGCTTAACCTCCTTTTTGTCCCTAAACCTAATCAAATTTTAATTGTAGCATTTTTACCTCATAAATCCGAGATACAGATAGGTACAAAAAATAAAGACATCCTGCTGATATAGGCCATAAGATCAACAAATACTTCTGGCCTTTATGTCTAATGGGCATAGACATACATTTTATTTTGCTGTTTAACTTGGAAGACTTGTTGCTTTCACAAGGACATGGGGCCATATCCCAGTTCATTAAAGGAACTGAGTCAGAGTACATCCTGAACAGGTAACCAAACCTTTTACTTTCTATGAGTACATTTTCTCATACGCGTTTTTGTTTTTTTTTCTGTCTCCATCATTTGAAAAGCCATTTTTTTTAAACATAACACAGGCTGAGTGTATGTTCATAATCACATACACTGCTATAAAGATATCTTCAGAGAGAGCAACAAATGCACACAAACACCCACCCTCCTAAAACTGATATTTTAGCATACCTCAGCTGATAATAATGACCCTCCAGAGAGCTACATTAGACCATTATAGTCCTAATGGGTTTTTGTCACTCCACACTGCCTGTTGATGTGTATGCAAACAGCCCTTGTGTATTTTAGCGAGCCTAAGGTTCCTGTGGGAGCTCCCTGTACGTGCCTTCTCAATGCCATAGCCAGGATGGATGGCAGCTCAATTGAATAAAGAGGCTCACTGCTGCACAATACAGCCAATGTGGTGAATTCACAATGAGGACTGGATTTACACCCTGCGTCTGTGTGTCTGAATTAGCATTTCGTACCCCCTTTACTCTGCATGGGTATGCGTGTTTATGTGTGCGTGTGGTTTCATCACCAACTAGGACCTCACCATAAACCGCCAAGCTCCCAGTGGAAAAATATTGGTCTTGTTACTGAGCAGTGTCCATGCTTTAGTGGACCACAGCCCAAATAAAGATTTTGTGGATGAAAGAAGGGAGAGGAGTCATCATCAGAGCAATCAGATTTATCCTGCGTGCTTTGGGTGTGGCAGGAGGAAGTTACCTATACAAAGAAGCTCAATAGAAAATATTGGAACAACAAAACCATAAAAAAAAAAGAAAAGGAGTGAAGGGCTAAATGAAGCCAATGACATGTAAGGTTACAGTCGGCACTTCTTTAGTGGCAAGAGGACACGCAAGAGGACAAGAGGCTAGCATCCAGTCAGACTACGAAATCCACCCATGCTTGCTTAATATTCATGATGTTGTTTCATGCCAGGCAGGAGTCATAGTTGATGTCTTTGTTTTGGAGTTTAATTATTTGGAAGCTAAAATTTGCTCCAAACTTGAGCGAAGATTGTTTAGAAAGAGCTTCCACAGCAGTGGTGAGGAAACAACGGGACAGCACTAATTCCACACCTGCCATCATTATTGCTCCCGATTTCTATGGCTTCATCGCATTTTCTACAACAATAACCTTACAAAAGGCTAATTGCATGCTTCAAAAGTGTCCGGTCCTCTGAAGAGTTCTGTGTCTGTCTCAAAGGGCAGGATGTTCAACAAAACAAAACAAAAAATAGATGCAAAATTAACAATAATGACAATGCTTGGGTATCTGTGAATGTATCTTCACACACTAAGCTGGCAGCTCTCAGCATTATTCTCACTTACAAACAAGTGACCAAGAGAATGAGGGGATCGATTTGTCTCAGTCTGTTTCTGGTGTGAATGGATCCCAAATTCCTTATCTCGTCAAAACACTGAAACTCCCTGTCTGCTCTGAGCTGAGATGCCTCCATTATTTGCCTATGAATCAGTATTTAGGGAGGGAAAAAAGCCAGCAGAATATGGTATTATCTGAGTGGCGCTAAAAACTCCAGCTGGAAAGACTGTCGCGTTCGTGCGTGTGTTTGTGTTTGTACGCACATGTGTGTACTTGCATGCATGTGGGGGAAATGCAAGCTCTGAGCTGAATGAACAAGAGGTTCGGGAGCAAGTTGATTAAGTGTATCTGCACAGAGCCCATCCAAGGAATCTCTGAACAAAAAAAGAGAGCACCAACACACACACACATTCACACACACACGTACAGTTCCACAGTGTACACTACAAAGCTAAGATAGCACTCTGAGTCAAGCCTCCAGTCTCCCTCTTCATCTCCTCTTCTCACCACTCTCCTTCTTTTTCCCCCTCTCTGTCTCTTTCTCTCCATCTGTGTCAGTGGAGGTTGCTACGACTCAATCAGGCTCACAAAGACGCACAGGAGCACCTACTCTTTGTCTGCCTTCACCCTCACTCAGAAGTAAGTCACTTTTCTTTTTTCCTTTCTTCTCTTTTCCCCTCTCTCCACTGAGTGCGCATTTGCTTGTCCGATAAAACAGAAGAGGTGAGACGGGGATGTCATACAGTTCGTCACTCTCTCTCTCGCTCTCTGTTCTCTTTACTCCTCACTCCCTGTTTGCTATCTCTTATGACTAGCTCGTGCTCAGACTGATGAACAACCCATCTATATTCTATGAAGATTACAGGGGCTTTGTGAAAGTGAAGGCAAGGAGATAGTCATGTGAAATGTAAACAGGGAGACACTGATTTGCTTTCTGAACTCAGTGTGTTTCTTATAATTTGTCTATGTGTCTGCATTGCTGTGTGCATGTCATGAGTCTATTTGTCTGTCTGCCTGTTGATGACTTTTGATTACTTACTTGCCCTGACTCTCAGAATGTACTACATTAATTCTGCTCTTTCCTAGGCGCAGTGCATTAAGATGCCCAGCAAGTCACAAATGAGATTTGGTTACATTAAAAATGAATGTCCAGAAAAAAGCAGTAGCATTTACGTGCTGGACAAGCATAGCATCATTTATCAATTCTTTCATACTGCATTTTGCATGTTTCTTGCATTTTTTTAAAAATAGGCTTTGTCTCAGTGGCTTAGCGTCCTGCTGGCTACAAGGACGACCTAATCAGGCAGCAATTGGCAATGCCGCAGGAGTACAGTTTCTGCATCTCACTGATTATTTCATTGACTTATGGTTGTGATGGCTGGCAGCCTATCAATGCAAAGTAATTACAATAGGCCACTGTGAAGTTGAATAATTGATGTGCTTTTTGGAGCTGATGTATGCTGAAAAACCTATCTGCCTCAAGTCCTGTCAGTAGTTTATCATGGGGTGAAAGAGGGGAGAGTGCAGAAGACTGCCAATGCTTAGTGTTGTAATAATGATGCCGGTCTGGGCCTGTCAGCAGCAGGAGCACTGGGAGTTAGCTCCCAAGTTGGTTGCAGCTCAGCTATCAGCTTTAGCCTTGCCTTCGATCAATACCTGGAAGAGGAATAGCTCCAAGCTAAAGACACTCCCAAACTTTCAGGCTGTCTGTCAGCCTCCTGTTAAGAGCGTCAGCCATGCATGATGGCTCCTTGCTGCTCTCTATTATATGATTAGCGACATGGTGAAGTGCATTTTGTGATTGTGAGAGTGAACTGTACCAAATGGGGATTAGCTGTGATTAAGTGTTTAAATGAAAGATACTCTTGAATACTTTAAGAAGACATTCAGATCAAAAAGAGCACTGTGTCACAAAAACACATAGTGCTGTGTCAGTGGAGGCATGTTATGTCTGGTACAGGTGAACCAGTGTAAACAACACAGGTAGCTTGAGTACTAGATTCATGAGTTTTGAAGGCTTTTCAGCTACACTGTACAAAGCTGAACACGTTTTTTTTTATACTACGAGTCAAGATTTTACAACTCTGGAGAGTTATCAGGACATTATTTCTTTTTCTTCTGTCACAGGTAATGGCAGGGTAAGCAGAATATATCAGATAGGCCTACATAGTGCCTTGCAGCACATTGTGTCGGAGGCTCTGAAGCTAAGCCATATTTAACTTCTTTTGCCAGATGGCCCTGCATTTTCTGTATGGAAGCCATCACATCAAATTTCTGCCATCACTGTGCCAACGCAGTGGTTTTATTTAAATAAATGGGAAGGTTCATGCAGTGGCAATGTCTGAGTGAATATAGTCCAACACTGTTAGATGTCGTCTGTGGATGTCTGGTTTAATTCTAAACCATCTGGTGATTTCTTTTGACTTGATTTTAATCCTTTTGTTTAGTTAAGGTCACAGATTTGTACTCAGTGACTTCAGTTTATTATTTTCTATGGTACTTCAGTGTGCACAGCAGTAAGTGAAAACATCACCATTTTGCAGTGCCCACCATTCAACCCTGACTCTGCCTGACTGTTGCTAATTAAATTTTTTTTGTGGTTATTTGAGTAGTAAACTAGCCTATCCAAAAACTCCACATAAGGGTAATATCTCAACAGCCTTTTATTTATTACCAACTTCTCAGGTTGTCATATTCTGTGGCTTTTGTGGTCTTTGAACATGCTTTTAATGACAAACTAATGTACTGTGAATCAAAGCTGCACTAAAACCAGCACTCTCAATCACTTCTGAAGGGGACTCTATTTCTAGTCGCATCAGTATAGTTAGCTCACTTTTTTTTTTATCGAAACATGTCTAACATTTTTATTTAGGCTTTTCAAAACAAGTTCTGTGTTTCCAGTAGTCAAAGAGAAGCATAGTTTGGGGGACTGACCGGGCTTCTGTCATAATAAACCGTTTCCTCTATGAATGATTCTAATGATGAGTCGACATAATGTACCTTTGACAGTCAAAAAGAAAACAAGATGAAGATAATACTGTATTCATCCTGACACAGGGCATGGGTTAGAATGGCATACTTCTAGTAAACTCTTGTTTTACTCTGCTTTTCTATACCATTCATAGACATTCATATCGTTTTGTGCCAGACATAGGTCGCCGACAGTGGTTTTGCATTCATCTACCATGATTTCTTTTCATGAGGCAAATAATCTCTTTTTTTGCTTAGTTGCCAAGGCTTGGCTCAGACTCTTGGTCAGTCTGCCGCTCTCCATGTCTCTCTTTCCTTCCCATACTCTATCTCGCTGCAGTGCCCACAACCCCCAGAGCCAAACTCCACCCTGACTCACTCACACAGCATCCATTATGTATGGGCCAAAAATTGAAGAATAACAGGCTTGGGGCAAAGAAGTAAAACATAAATAAAATACAGCAAACTTTGGGGGGGGGGGGGGGGGGGGGGGGGAGGTTGGGG
>VUQI01059916.1:26976-45994 GCA_015106735.1 Paratilapia polleni
CACACACACACACACACACACACACACACACACACACACACACACACACACACAGACAAATGTCTGAGCTGTCTTCCCTTTATCATTTACAATACACACCCACACACATCTGCCCCAACGGTGACTAGCATTATATTTCCTGTGGGCCGTCACTATATCTGAACTCAAAAATATCCCAATAAAATTCAAAAACAACTAAAATACACACACTTGACTTTGTTACTTCTACGTATACCGCATTCAACACTTTCATTTATTACCTTCATACATGGTTTGGACACGTGCAGGGGAGGCTTCGTTGATATATTGGACAAAGGATGCTGAAGATGGAGCAAACAGGTAGGAGGAAAAGAGGAAGACCACAAAGAAGATTCATGGATGTGATGAAGGAGAACATGCAGAGGGCTGGTGTAACAGAAGAGGATGATAGGGATATGGTGAGATGGAGGCAGATGATCTGCTGTGGCGACCCTTAAAAGGCGCAGCAGAAAGAAGAAGAAGATACATTTCCTGAAGACCGGCCCCAATCATAACTGCAAGCCTAATTCTCACCTTAACCTTAACCTGAAATTAACCCTTATTTTACGAGAGTAGCACATTGCACTTTAATCAAATTGTATACCTCAGTTCAGCATTTTGAACCCAATTGGCAAGCCATTATGAGGCTGTGTGAAAGTTCACACTGTGTGAACATTCACTTTATGTCCCAGCAATTTCATGTACAACACACACACACACGCACACACACACAGACAGAGAGAGAGAGAAACATGCTTTAGCTAAAGAGAAAAGGCTTGACACCTCACTAAAGCATTAACATTCTCATAACAAAAAAATGTCTCTAATTAGTAAATGCTTCAGGTGCCAAGGCAATTAGTGCCAAGGCAATTCACATGTAAAATTAAAGCGAGGTTGAGTGAGTCAAAACTAACTTAATGTCTAAGGGCCACACACATTTAATGCACTAAATGTTTTCAGCTTTTCTGTGTGTCATAAATTCTGATTTAAGAAAGATTAGAATTTAAATAATGCATTCAATCACACTGCACAAAACAAAGCACCAGTTCATGGTATTGATACAGCATTTCACCCCGGTGCTTTTAGAGCTCCGAATGGCCTGCCCTGACACACTCATCACTCAGGAACAATTTATTATCTTACAAAGGCACATTCCTGGTCTCGACAATGGTGCCAATTGATGCACAAAACTCTCTGGGTTTAGAGTGTCGTGTCTGTGCCGTACCACACTGTGAGCTTACCATGATTTGACCATGTGACAAACCCACTGTGCAACTGTATTTTCAATATTTGCACATTTATGCAAGCTAAGTTAGAGGTTTAAGGCTATTTACAGTTAGATTTTAAAAGTTAAATTTTTTTCTCATTTGATTTTTACACATTTCTTATAACATTTTTGAAGTTCTCAGCTCTTAAGAAGCATTTCTCAAAACAGCTCATAAATTCCCCACAACAGTACAGTTAACCTGCAAAAGGCTCACCAAAAAACCTCTAATTCATGTGTCACAATTAGTATTTTATGTCACTGAATAAGTCATTGCCAGAAAAATGACAAATCCCTTTGAAGTGTTGAAATAGTTAGCTTTTTTCCCAGCATAACAATGGTCTCTAGAAGTGTGTTCCTGATCTTCTAATTTCCTGAAAGTCTTGTCCTACTTCTTTTCACCAACACAGCATGCCTATTATACCACACTGTTGTTTTTTCTTCTGAGGATAACTGACCTGTATTGTGCATGTAACATTTCAGATGCTGATTTCAAGTGTACATAACTTTATATCCTACTTTGTAAAGAAAAACAGCAATACAATAAACTACAGTTACAGTAGCAAATCATCAATATCAATACCAAAAATATATGCTGTAGAAACAAAACAGCAAGTAATATTAACAGTGTTGGGAATCACTTGACACCATGTCACTTCTGCCCCTTTGGCCACAAATTTTCATCAAACTCACGCCAAATGCTCTCTCTTGAACCAGCGTGTGTGCCATCCTTTGAGCTCTTCTGCATCTTCCTATATTCTGTTTTTGTTCCTTTACTTCATTACCACACATCCGTACTTATCGTCCTCCTTGGGCAGGCTGTTTCCCCGTAAAATGTTTATCTGAGCACATTCCTCCAGGTTCACAAATTGTTGTAACTCTTTATGTTCTATAAATATGTTACATTACTCATTCTCATGACTTACACCGGTGGGCAGAGCAGATTTTGACAAGTAGATAAAGTATTCTGTAAGGGATGACTTACACAATGAAATAATGCTAAGATGTTTTGGAGATTAAAGCTATTAAACTGATATAAAGATTATCTGTTTTGATCAAAAAGACAGACATTGTGATTAATCATTTGCCCCAGTGTCCTAAAACATTTGAAAATGCGAACAAAGAATGCAAAATGCTCTTTCTGATGTGCACAAGTAAGAAATGGTTTTGAAGCTTTTCACAAATTTTGAAAACTTATGTGTCTGTGGCGTCATGATCTCACACGGTTTTGCTCTGTCCTTCACTGTGTTTCACAATCACAATGAGGAGATTTCAGAAGCAGAGCATTTAAGCCTTGATACTTTCTGTGTCAAGGCTTAAATGTTCTCTAGGGTCCACTCAGGTCTGAGTGACGTAAATTTCGTCATCAGAAGGTGAGCGCAACGGTCTATGCATATGACCACGTGCCTGTCAATTTCTTCTGACCGCATGGGCTCGCCCGTGGAGAATTTAGATTACAATGTAACAACTACGCATGCACCCCTGGTGGCAGACTTCAAACAAGTATAAAAGGAAGGACTCCTCAGCTGTCATGTCTCCAGCTGTCCACATCCTTGTACAGAGTACAATCAAGGCTTCAGTCTGCATGGAGAATTTTATTTTGAAATTTGACTGGATTCTCTTTGTTGATTCTTTGACTTCCTGCTCTCCTCAGCTGCTCTGTACAGCTTGACTTCCTCCCCAAAAAAAAGACCTGGCACTATTTCTAGTGGCACAGAGCTGAGAGATGTTTCGGGACGCACTATGATGCATCTGCTGGAAACGCAGTTATTTTCTGTAGTGCAACCAAATCTAGTGGCGTGATGCAGTCGCACTTGCAAACAACCAACCAGAAAACATGTAATACTTCTTTATCTGCCACAGTTCTTGCACAACAGACTGGTGCTACAAAACTAGCCCAGCAACTGAACACTATATCACACTGATACATTACATTTAGGGCCATTAATAGTCAAATACATAGTAATCGTCAGTCAACATGATAAGTAAGGTGGAAAAATAATTAGGAAGAAAAAAAGACAGTGGCTCGAGGTGAGGTGTGCAATTAGAAAAAAGGTCAGACTGGTAAATACAGCTGAGAGAAAAGTGAAGGATGAGGCATAGAAGGGGGCATTTAATGGCCATTATAGCAATGATACAGTGGGAAGAACTTAGTCTAAATGGATGGGTTTTTTTTCTTATCAGTGACCTAAGAGCATTTCCAAACAGCAGCTCAGGACATCCTGAAGCAGGCGTATTGTGACAGCTTGCTGTAATTGTACGATATCTGCGACCCTAGGATACAGAAGTATTCTGAAGAGTTATTGATTATTTTGACTCACACACATTTATACACTTAATTATCAGTCGGAAATGAGGGAACTGAAATGTATTACAGACAGGGTGGTGTGACAGAATGAGGTCCAGGCTGCAGGAAAATTGAGCAAGACAGATTTCTACATCCCACTTCCATCTCCTCGACAACACTAATTATACTGACCCCCAGCATGCGCTCACACACATACACACACATAAATACAAGTCTGTGTTTGCCAGATCCCCAGTGCAGAGCATGGTGTGTTTGAACAAGGCAGCCTGTTAAAGTGTCTGATTAGACCCCTGTTTGAACAGAAAAAGACAACGACCTATCAGCACACAGCAGGGACCAGCCAATCATTGCAATGGCTCATCTGCTGTGGGCCACTGCATCTAGCTGGCTCACACAAAGACGAACAGAAAGAGACTCTGGCTGACACAATGAGAAAGACATCTAGATAGACAGGCAGGCAGACACACCCATATACCCAGCAGGATGCTGAACGTAATACATTTAGCTGTTCTCACATGGGTGCACAAAGAAGCACCTAAATTACACTGATTCGATTGACAATGACCTTCCCTCTCTGTAGCAGGTGTGGGTCATGATGGCAAACAGCTGGCAGGCAGGAAAGTCACAATCTTATTCTTTGCTCCTTTATTCTCTTCATATAGGAAATGATATTCCTATTTATTTCCAACTAATTTTTTCTTTGTTTCCTAATCCCACTGGAACAATATAGGGTAAAAAATGAAACCCTTAAAACAAACTAGAATTTCAGTTTGAATGCTCAGTGAGGTGTTTTTTTTTTTGTTTTTTTTTTAATATTCTCCTGACAATAGTAAAATTTTTCACTATCATTTAAAACAGTTGTCAAAATCTAAGAGCTTGGCCTCTGTCCCAGACCCATATGTTTGTCATCATGGAGGTAGCAGCAAGAGCAGATGAGGCAATGGCTGTGCCAGTGAAGATGTGACTCTCACAAATTAGTCAACATTCAACTTATATTGAGTATACTGACACAATTTTTTATTGTCTTGTTGTCTATTTCTGCTGACACTGGATCTGGATTACATAAGTACTCAAAATAAGACAATGAAATATGTCCATGTTTGTCTATGCCCACTTTTTCCCTGTGTTATTTGCCTAAAAATGACCACAAAAAGATAAATCCCACTGTAGCTGCCAGAAACAGATATGGTAAGGTAGGCAGTGATAGCATGAAGACTGTTGTTCTTCTTCTAGGTTGATTTTTGAATAGGCAATCATGGCATTAGTTTCCCTATAAAATGTATTTGCTCGTGCAAATTTGGTGTTTGTTTCCACATTAATCTTAGGCGCCAGGGCTGGACATGGAGTGACATGAGGCAGTGCAAAGCACTTGTTTCTTGAGGTTGGTTTGGCGTATAAGGGTTTCTAAATGGTTGCCTATTGTCTGCATAAGCACTTGGAGTAACAATCTGGATGTGGGGGGTTGGATTGAGTTCTCCTTGTCTGCCTCTGCTATCTCTGACTGCCGCCTAGACCAGCAGCAAAGTCTCTGAGGCTCCCTAAACTCTCAGACAGTCTGTCTGTGTCAGCAGGCACTGCTCCCCTCTCAGCAATGACCCTTCACATCAAATCGTTCCTAGACAGACCCTTTCTTAACCTCTCACCATGGACTCATACCTTGATGCCCTTCTCACCTCCACGTCCGTGGCAAGTCGCCGGTCTGTCCACATAGCTCTTTCTTTATCTGTCACAAAGTCACCCCACCCTTCTCTGTCATCCTGTCCTGCACCCCATTGTAACAGCCTTCACTGTTCACATAATTAGGTGTCATTTGGCTAAGATGTATTCCTTTCTCAGACCCTTTTCAGTCTATAAAAATAGAAAATCATTCAGTTATTCAATTTGTATAATTGTGAGTATAATGGTGTCACCTTTTAAATGATAAGGTCAGAGCACATGCAGCTTTTGCTCAGTCATTTTTCTTTGTCTTTAAGGTAAGGAAATGATCATCATTAGCTCTCTGGGGTTTCAGGGGTGGAGGACTGAGCTAAGGACTGATAGAAATTTCTTTGTTTTGCCCATGTAACAAACCGGCTTTGGATGCAGGAGGAGGGATAATGTGTTGAGGACAAGCGCTGCTTAATAACAGAATGATTGACTATCATGGGAAAAATAATAACCATGCGTTATCCAAGTCCCACATTTACAAGTCATTTGAAACTTTATCTTATGGGATTAATAGACAACAGGCAATGGAGGGACACTAATTTGATTGAATAATGAGCATAATTATGTTTTAATAAAGAAACGGTGCACGTACAGTTGGTGAATGATTGCAGTGCCTTCTCTTTTGCTATGCACATATATTAGCCATTGCCTTTAGAACCAGACATTTTGAGAAGTACCTCTTGAAACATTTTTCTTAACAAAAGCCCACTTATCATGAGTGCATGCCTAAGTCTGACCTCGAGTGGGGCAGAGCGCAGCTGGGAGGGCAAGACATACAAAGGAGCAAGCAAGCATTCTCTTCACAAGACCTTGGGGTAGGCTGCATTTTTTAGCTTCTCTCACATGAAACACAAAATCTTTAAATTTTCATTTTCTGAGCTCAATTATTTCCTTTGTGAAAATCTCTTTGAAATTTTTACAGGGTTGTTCGCCTAAATAACAGAACACATATGTATGCTTTTACCTGTAGTAGCATCTAACATGAACTTCCACCCTGTCCAGGCTGCACCCTGCATCTCGCCCAATGACAGCTGGGATAGGCTCCAGCCCTCCCATGACCCTGAAGTAGTGACTAAGAAATTTGATGGATGAATAGATGGATGGTATCTAGCATGCAGGTAATTTGATTGTACTAGCCTTGGTTTTGAGATATCCATCTCTAAGCATTATCACCTCACCAGAGGTTTTGTTTTATCTGTCTTGCTCAAAACACTGGAATTTCTGGTTTAAAAAAGAAGCTACGACACTGCTACCAGGGAATAATGTCCCTGTCAAAGAAAAGAAATCAGCTGACAGTATGTTAAGATGGATTAGCTGTGTGACGGGGCTGTCCCAGGTTTTGCAGTCAAAGATAAGACATTTAAGATGACCATCTGCTGCCACAACCTACATAAACTAACCACCAATAGGAATGCAGCATGAAATAATGTACATATCAAGGTGACAGGAACAAAGCCATGGAAAAAAATGGAACAAACCAAAATGTTTAGGATTCCACCAAAAAAAAAAAAAAAATCTAGTTTGCTGTGGCAACAGAAGCTTTGTTTTAGTGGCTTTCCACAACAGTACCAACAGCAGAGTACTTTTGCCCACAGACTCATTGTGCGTATTTCAGACATTAACAGACTCCAATTGAACTCTATCACACTAACCTGCACACTGAAAATGGTGCTAAAGGTGTACCTAGTGCATTACATTGTGAAGCTTACAGATCCTGACAGAGCATCACTATGTGACACCTTGGGAGTGAGAATGGAAATCTCACAGACTGTGGGCATATTTAAGAAATTTTACATAGCAATCTCAGGGGCGTTTTACATCTAAAAGTCTTACCCAATCTTCATATGTTTGTTACATAGTATACATCTGATCTGGTTACTTTTGGTTTCACATTACAATTATCTAAGTGTACAAAACAACTTTGCAGAACATATCTGCTCCTTGTAGTGCTGACCTACATGGGCTGCATCTCCTTGTACATTTGGGATTGACTGGTTTGTACACTGCGTGCATCAGACCTCGGGGTTTTGCCACTTCAGGCTTGCTGGTAGTCTTCTGTCACCTTTGAATGAATGCAGAAAAATGAACAAACAGATTCTTTTATTACCTCTTTGTATGCCGTCTCTATATATGCTGCTGTGGTTTCTTGATCTTGATGTGGCCTTCCTCTCCTATCCTTTCATATCCTCTCTGTCATCCTCCGTGAAAATACCTGGTAAATGTAGGTATTTTTATGAGTTTTTCCATTTGACTTTATATAACTTTGTGGATCCATATTTCAATGAAAGCTTGTTCTCCTCATCTCTCCATTTGCTACCATTTTTCCTTTTTCCAGCTCTAACAGTCTGCCACACTTACAGCGGACCACATTTTATCCTTTTCCTTTTTTTCTGCCATGTATATATACTGTTATAATGGTAGATGTTCATATTAAGAATGGCCAAAGTTTCAGATAATGAGGTCAGCATATGTACAGGTAATCCCTATGGGCCAAGAAGTTAAAAAGTTCAGGCTTCAGGCTGCTCTAAAGGCTCAGTTTTCCATGTTTTTGTCTACCCTTAAGTATGTCATAGAGAGGGGATACCCCCAATATGGTCATCTCAGGTACACAGCTCTGGCTGTGAGCATAGCAGCACCACCCACCTGCTGTTCAAATCTTTTTTTTTTCCCAAGGGGCAACCAATCAGGACAGGGGGAGAGGAGAAAGAGAGCTTAAACACCTTATTTCAGACTTTAGGTAAACTGAGGCCCCACACCAAGACCCAGTATAAGATAAAGATTATTTTGAAATGTGAATCATGCAAAGCAACTCTAGTTATAAAAGTAATAAAAATATGGAAGAGTGTAAATGAGCACAACATGTCCCCTTTAATGTAACTGCTCTGTAAATCTGAACCATCCCAAAATGTTTTAACACCAGAAACAAAGCATATTTTAGTTTGATCTGGACCAAGAACACCTATTTTTGCTGGGCAAAGGCTGAGCTGTATGGTTTGGACTATGTTCTGGAAGGTTTCATACCTGTAATTTTGGTTCATAGTAGACCAAAAGGTCTGAAAGTCTAAAGCAAAATATTTGTGTCTCTTAGAGACAGAGCTTTCAAAACCTGTGGAGATAAAAAAAAAAAAATGCATATGATCAAAACTGCTATAGGAAAAGTGTTTGACATCTTAGACAAATCATGCTGCTGATTTACATCATATATGAATAGTGTCACTGAGACTATGCTACAACAAACAATGTAAGGCTGCTCTGAGCACTAAAAGTGACCACATCCATCTGAACTCATGAAGAAAACAAAAGGATATGTGCACTGTGAGTGTGATCTTTATGCTTTCCCCCTCAATCACCACCAGCCACAGGCGAACAGAGGACGATATTGTGTGCTAGCTGCAGCTGCACCGCGGAAGGCTGTTTGCATTTTGTATTTCTCCTTCATCAGTAAGAACCAGAATTCGATACTGGTTCCCACAGACACCGAACACACTACAGTTTCTGTGAGTCTCTTTTACCCACAGCACATACTCCACCCTTGCCTCTCCCTACACTAAATCTCCTGCATTCTCATCCTCCATCCTCCCTTCTTCAAATACCCTGCACATGCCCTTTTCTATCCCTCCCTGTGGTCACCTAAAATGCCTATGCTGAGCATTTGGAAGCATCTCTATATTTACTCCATCTCCACCCTGCTTCCACCCCGGCAGGCAGTGCTATGCGTCTTTCATCCAAGGGGCTGAATGACCTATATTCTCAGTCTGGCCCTGTGCAGCCATAGTTCACCACTGCTCAGCTCTGTCCTGCTGCTCTTGCACTGGCCCCAAGCAGTAGCGGAGGGTGTGGCAGCCAGGCTCAATTGGAATGGGCACTGCAAGCACAGACTCCCATTCAGAGCAATCTATCTTGGCTGTCATGGGCACACTGAATTTCAAAACTAAAATGACAAAACTAAATCATACTGCACTGAGAACAAGACAGAGATGGAGGAACAAGCCCATACCAGTGGCATAATAAATATTTCAAAATTCAAGTGTTTGGGAAGAGTTACTCTATTAAATACTCAACACTGCTGAATATAGGTCAAAGCAGCTCTTATAGCACATGACCCAGTTTACCTGTTTTTTTCCACAGCACCATTATTGCATGCTCAAATATGAGTCAACTAATTATCGCTCATTGTAAAATTTCCATAGATTTATAAATACACAGGCAAACTAGATCAAACATAAGCATAAAGATGCTTCTGTAATGAAGTTAATTTGCTTATAAAGAATGCAGTCTTGACTCACTGCTTATTGTCTTTGACACGTAAAGTTGTTGTTTTTTTTTTTTCAAGCAGTAAATATACAATCATATTCACACTAATCCAGGTCAGTAGACTGGGATTAATATTCATGGCTGCTGTGTCAAAAGACCTAATTACTCCTACATCTCTATTAAAATCACTGCTAAAATCATTTCCTTTGAAAAGCATATGAAGACTCAGGAATATAAAACAAAATAAAGTAACAAATTTACTGGTGGCTGGTGATACTTGGACAAGTACAATAAATGTAACATTTGTGTTACTAAATCAAACGCTCTCTCTGTCTTTTGTTCAATTACATGACCAAAGCCTTGGAATAGACTGTGCGAATTGTGGTGCCATGGAAAGTACTAACACACACACATGCACGCACACACATACAAATAAACACACTGGTGCATAAGCTTAACTTGTTTATCCATATGCTAACAGTGTTTAACCATTTGCTGTTGATCCACAAAAGCCGATTAGAAGGTTTCTCTTTCTAACAGATGTCACCACATTCTGGTTGGCTTATATTCATGTCACCACCACATAAGTCACTGTTTATGTCCATCCATCCATCCACCCATCCACCCATCCATCCATTCATCCATCCACAAGCTTTCAAGTGAGGTTCTTCTGGAAAGTGGGCAGTGAACAGCACACCAGTTGCAGCCTCCATTTGCTGAGAATATGAAATTATTGATCTTCTCAAGTTGGAAAGAAAAACAATATTTTGTTAAGAATCAATGTCCACACTCACTTCCCCATACAAAGTACAGTAAGTGCCAATGAGAAAAAAAAAAAGAATCATCAGATGCTCCTTTCCCCTGGGTATAATTTGTGTTGCTAATGTAGCTGCCCTCTGCAGCAGAGCTGCTGAGTCATAGCTGTTCCCATACCCCCGGGAAAGTGACCTCTCTTTGGGCTGGAGACAGGTGCCTGCCCTTTCACTCAATGTCAAAACCCCTGACCCGAGTGTCAAACACACACAAGACATACACACACATGAATACAAACACACAAGTCAGCTTCCGGGTTATTAGGTCACACACACAGGCCAAGCTGTCATGTCAGGCATTATTAAGAGCCTGGGTGTCTGGGAGATTTTTTTAGTGTGGCATGGGTGAGGTAAGTCTCTTCTGCACGTTAGTATACTTGGGTAATCAAGGGCCTAATAATATGCCTATGACTGGAGCTACAAGTGAGATACCGGTCTAACGTTCCCAATTTGGATGTCACATTTCACTAGTGGCCAGAAAGGGTTAGCCTGCAGAGTTCATGTGCGAGACAAACAAAAGGTATTAGCCAACGTGGCTTAAGTACCCACCATGGACAGATTCAGACGTTTCTAAGCAAGACAAGAAAACAAAATCAAAAATATTGATTGACACACATTGATGGATAGATGCATGCATGCATGGATGGATGGACAATACTGTATATACTATACTGCTTCATCTCATTCACAGAAACATTTTCACTTAGTTTGGTTTAACTTTCCTAGCGTTTTTTTTTTCTCATATCTTCCTCTGATAATTTTGCTGCCTATTCTATAGAATGGAGGCAAGTTTTGCTCATGCATTTCACATTGAAAAATGGCATTCCAAATGTTGCCCAAGAGTCCTTCAAAAACAGTGCAGCAATTCTCCAAAACCACAGATCATTTCATGCCTTAATTTTTCTTTTCTTTTTAGGAGACGAGTGAAAAAAAACAGGGAAAAAAATATTTTTACCACAGGCCTTATCAATTAATTATGACTTGTTCATGAACCTGAACAATCTTTAAACATTACAGCTTTCACAAGACCGGCATGCTTTGACTAGTCATTAAAAGCTTCACATGGGTATCACAATACAGGAAAATGAAACCATGATGACCTTGTGCAATTTCAGTCTCTGTTTCAACATCATTACACCCCTTGTCTGGATAGTCAACAGATCTCACTGTAGACAGTTTTTAGTGGAACTACAGTTCTGTTAAAACATATAGGATTGTTAAAAAATATGCCACTACATGTTCTGTGGATTATGATATGAAAAGAATGTAATCTGGGATGCAAAACAATCTTTTACAGAGGCTGCTGTAAAATGTCTAAGTCGAATGGGGCATAACATTGTACCTCCAAAAATATATAAGGCTCAGTTATTTTGGCACAGCCTTAAAGATAAAATAGATGGTGATTTTACCAAGAAAAGTTTATAACTTTGACTGTAACTGCAGAAGCACTAGTCCAGTTTTAATGAAAACTGGACAGTCTGTCCAGAGTCAAAAGAGCTCATTTAAGCCCATTCAAGCCATTTCCACATATGCACTGCAGCCCTGAACCTTTTTAGATATCATCTGACAGAGACGCATATGAGAAGACAAAGGTCGAGACACTGAAAGGCCACTACAGAGTCCCTGTGTTTTCTGATTGTACCATTTTGTACTGATGTGATAAAAGCACATAAAGTGAATTCAGAGCTGGAGAATGGTTGTAATGTGTCTTGATCCCTGCTCGCTTTACTCAGGCAGTGCCCTCACCTAACCCAAAGGAAGTTTTTTCCAGTAGCAAGACTGACATGGAGAGTTTACTACTGTCTTCTAAATGTGACAGAGGACAACTTTGGACAATGTCCCCGAGTTCTTAAAAATAATAAAATAAATTTAAAAAAACAACCAACAAATATGTCAATTCACTATAAGGGACAATAAGAATTGGAGTGGTTAATGTCAACAGATTTTGGTCATATTCCAGCCATAATAGTGGACTTATCCTTTCATTTCTACTCTATCTCGTCAAACCTCTTTTGGCTACACTTCAGTGCAAATTTGCTATAACTAAAGCCATCCTGCTACCAGCACGGAAATCATATTGTATAAGTGAATGTGTTATTGCAGGTGATGTGTCTGAGTGTACAACACGTGACTCACCGGGGACAACTTTGTCTTTGATGTAGCTGCCAGCCAGCTAGTTGGATGACTGATCAGCTGTTTCTGAATTGGGAACAAGAGGCTATTGGAGATTTTAGCTCCACAGCTAGAGGCAGATGGTGTTGTGTATGCACACACAGAGCGAAATACACACAGGATGTACAGTTCAAGAGACTGTAAAACACATGCACAAGCATTCACACATGCAAACATAAAGAGACACAATGCTATCTTAGCCCACACTTAAACAGATCCAGGAACACAACATCTCTCTCAAGAGGCAGTAGCTCCAACATGACTAATTAAACACACACACACAAAGACAGAGCCCTCTTGGACATTGTAAATTGCTGTGGCAATAATTGCATTAGTGCAGTAAGTAAATTAAATGGCTGTATGCTTGCAAGCTCTGCAGCGGGATGGAGCAGAGGTCTCTGCTCTGCTGTTGGTACCTGCTTATAGACCCTGTTGTGCTGTCAGCTGTTCCATGTCATACACCATTACCTGCAACTAGCCATCATTTCACACACCCACACATGCATACACACAAAGACCTTCATAGTTTCTTTCCAGTTAACTGTAAATTTTCGAAACTGTGTCAAGATGTAATTCAATAGCACATGCATTATTTACAGCTCTTTGCCAGCTCGCCCTTGTTGTTTCTTCTGTAGCTACATGCAGTATAAACGACAACACCTGAGAATACTAAGCAGGCAGCCATGCAGACAGGGTACAGATGGATGACAAACTTGCCTGCTTGTCATCACATGCATAAACACACACATTCAGACATGCACTGCAGAAGAGTGGTAGTAGGCTTAGACAACCAGGTGTGGGTGTTGTAAGCTTTATCTATGTCAGTATCAGAAGTCGCATCACGTCAGGGGTACTTGTGGTCACAAGCTAAGGGGCTTAACCAGTGGGATGCCTGTGACCTGTTAAACAGCTGATAAGCCCTCTCAGCACATCACCTGGTGAGCTTTGAGCATGTTACAGACAAGATTGATAAGTAAGAAAACTTTCTGTTATAGAGAATCTTTGATATTATCATGAATTCCTACAGTCAAGTGTTATATAAAGTCTGAACTACTTAACTAACGTAAAGTATTCAACTCTGGTGTTCATATTACTTCAACAGCAGAGTTAAAATTAGGTAAACTGTTTTATAGGGTTATCTGTATAATTTTGCTGTCTCTAACACCAAACCCTATCAGAACTTGGATAAGGACTGACACACGTCATACAGACGAATTTGCTTTTACTTTTGAAAAACACGCAAAAAGAACATGCTGCAATCAGTATGTACCAATCCATGGCACTGCTTAGAAAACATCATTTTGTATCTCAGTCAACCAATAGTCAAACCCACGTAAAACTATTGATCTGTAAATGGAGGATATTGGTTGGAACTAATCAAACAGAATGGGAGCTTTCAGAGTTGGGGGGTTCAGCTTAATATCTACCTTAGAATGAAAGCCAACTTTCGTATATCCAAAGAAAAATCCATATATTAAGTAAGCTAATGGGAGTAACCTAATGAGAGCACTCTGTTCAACTATTATACTCAGTTGAAGAGAGGTCATGGTACCAGAACTGTCATATCCCATTTCGACTCAGGGATCTAGGCTAGAGACACTGTCAATGCACATGAGCTGGAATGAGATCAAGGCAAGGAAACAGCCACAATTACCACCACAACCCGAGCTGGCCTCCCTCTGAATTATTACAGGGCTATCTGATGCAGCTTGCGTACAAACAGTGGAATTTTATTTTTTGTCAGGATTGCAGTGGCACAAATGAGGCGCAAAGCCAAAAACGACTGATTGTACGAGGTTCTCTTTTGAGGTTTGGCAGCTGGCAATAAGTTGCATTGTTTTCTGCTAACTGCGGCCTTCATTTTTTTTTTTTTTTTAAGAAATAGTGTATGGTTTTGTTTTGTTTTTTTGTACAAAAATAAGTTGCAAAGTAGCAAGATCAAAGAAAAGGGGCTTTCTCAAAAAGCAGCCACAGTTCAGGAGATAATATTTAAGTGAAATCATTGCTACATTTCACTGAAAACTGTATTCTCTCAATGGAATTTGGATTTACATTTTTATTCAGGATCGTCTCCTATAGGGAGATGGAGTAATTTATGCCTCTTGTTACTAGGCTGTCTGCTCCACTTTTGAAATGAATATGCTATTGTGGTGTGACTTTTTTCTGACTGTTGTGCGTGAGTCTGTGTGTGCATGTGTGCGTGCTTGCGTGTGTGTTTGAAGCATCTGAAGGTGTCTTAATGCCTGCGGCAAACTGGCACACTCAGCAGATGGGACAGAGACTGATCCCCTGTTTGTTGACAGTGCACTTAAATGTGGATGTTTGTGTATGTGTGTATGTGTGTGAAACCTCACATCATAAACCATCTCCGGTGTGTAGTAAATAAATCATAAACAATTCACTCAATCCAAAGCAAAGACCAGTCGGATCTGCGCTCTTCTTTATTTGTGCCTGGGTGTGTGTGAGACAGAGAGAGTGAGAATATATACATATATATGTGTATATATGTATATATATATATATATGCAGACAGGCTCTGCACTTCATAAGTTGAGGTTAATGCATGGATGAATTATTAATTTTCATTGGCTGTATTCTATTTGTGGAAGTCGGTAAGAAAAGGAAATCTGATTGACTTTATAGGAAAAAAAAAACCCAAAGATACACACAGATAAGTAAATTTAGAAATCTGTGCTACTATCTGACGGACAGACTCGGTGAGTCAAGCAAATAAAGGGATGGAAACAATGATAGAGAAATAGAAAGAAATGACGTCCATCATGAATGTTTCATAAAGCTCTCAGAACTGTGAAGGATTCATCAAATCCAGGGGGAGGTCTCTGGCCTTCGTACGACTCCTTCCTCTTCAGTTCCTGGCATCTATTTTCTTCCTCTCTCACTCAGTGTCTCCTTTGCACACACACATGCAGGAAGGTTACATATGAGCATAGATAGAATCAGCTGCAGAGCTATCATCATCTGGCTTTTCATTTACCAGCCCTATTAGCCCCATTACCCTCTCAGCCAGACCCTCTGCTTGCCCTTCTGCTCCCCTTTAACAGAAAAAACAATGATTATCTTTCTGAAATCCCTCTCTTCCAAATGTATTCAGCTGCTTCCGCAACTCAAATACTTGGCCGAACGTATTTGAAGCTGGCTGAGATGCTTGTTTGCTCGCTATCTAGCTGGCTGGCTATCTAGCTTGCTGGCTATCTAGCTTGCTGGTGGCTACCTGGCCTGTTGGGTCATTTAAGGTGCCATAAATGATGAATTCCACAGTGGGTGAGGAGCAGGCAGATGGCTTGGCCTCCAAACACCCCTCTATGTGAATGTGAGGGGAGGAGGTGGGGGGATGTGAGCTGACAGAGTGCCTCTGTCTCACCAGAGCTCAGAGCTGCGTGTAGCAGATCATGGTCCAACTCTCAGAGACACATAACATACCCATACACACAAAACAGAGATTATGAATAGTTATTATGTTCAGAGATCCTTCATGTATCAAAGCAAGCCGGCACCAATTTGGCCATATTCATTAAGAGCGATGTTTAATGCATGTCAGATATTCTGAAGCAGTGTGGTATGTTAATGAAGCGCTACATGTTTGGACTACTGAGAGGAATACGTCTAATTAAAATTCTAACAAGTGAAAATGTGTGTGATTATGTTTGTCCGATGATATACATTGTAATGAAGTACTTCTAATGGGGTACATTTTATATTAATCACATGTAATGCTGTCTAGTGTCTATATAAGGACAATGTTAGTGTTTAAGTGAGAGTGAGGATCCACAGTGGATCTCCCACAGACGTAATGAGACTTTTGTCTCCCCTGACAATGCCATTAACATCTGACTGTGTGCTGACACAGGTTTATCCAGCAGGGTATGTTTTCACACTGTAACACAAAAACCATATAAAGTAGAATACGATACAGGCTGCATTTTTAGTGTATCTAAAGTGAATTTAACCTACATTTAGTCACTTTGCCCATATTTGCTGTTTTATTTTAGACCAATATACTTATATACTTCCACATACTTTTTATGTCCTTTACCAACTTACAGCACCAAAGCAAAGAATAGCGTGCTCTACATGCAGCAGGGCAGACAGGCCTTTTATGATTCCAGCTTTTATGTAGGAGACCAATGTTTGCATTCCAAAGACATTCAATAATACATCAACCTTTTTACGGATCGCAACTGCCACCTTTTTTTGACCCCTAAGAGTTTTTGTTGCCTTACCGCACCTGTCTTGATCTGAACAACAGATATTAAAAACACTATATTACAAAGCACTAATTCTGAATGTTGGTCATGGTTTTAGAGAACCACCATCTAGAGAATTGTTCATTTTCAGGAGAGGCTTATTCATTCCTCTTAAATAACAAATGTAAGTGTTTCTGACACATAGAAAGAAAAAGTCCACATTAGAAGGCACTTGGGTGGAAGAAACACGAACACAGTTTTCAACCAGGAGAGTGGACTTTGTTTCATCCTGTGTTTACTTTGTTTTCTATTTGCTGTTCGGTTAAGTTAAGCCACTAAAATTAATTGGTTACTGTTAGGAAAAGATCATAGTTTGAGTAAATTACACCCTTTTACAACATCAAACACGTTTTAGAAAGCTTCATTTTCAAGGTTACTAGGTTAGAGAGTACCGCCACATTTAAGGCTGAGGACACATTTGCACATATTCCACGTACTTATCCACACAGCCGCCAGAGGTTGGTTAATATTAAAACATAACCATAAGTCTTTATAACAGCTTGAACTATGAGGTTGTTGTGTGGGGGAGGATACTCTTGGTAGAACATTTGCTGTTTGCGTACTGTGGCCCGAGGTACACTGAGTAGTGGTCTCTAAGGCAAGTCAAGGAAAGCTGCGGCAAATAAAGGCAGCAAAAAAGCAGCAAGTTGAATTATGCAGCAAATATACAGCAAAGGCTGTGATTTCCACATGCTGGTGACCCTAAGCATTTTTTTCATTGCAGATGAGGTGTGTTCAACATTTGCTTCACCTGTTGTGGCTCTGCTGCTTGTAAATCAGCCCCAGGGAAGACGACATATCAAGGTAGACAGCTCATCAAGATGATTGACAAGTATTAGTACAAGAACTTGCCCATCTAAGGGGGAGGAGGTCTGGACTTGACATACAAGTGTGGCCTTCAGGCAGAAAGTTGTATGTTGTACATTTAGGCTTTTGCATTTGTGGTTTCACTGGTTAAAAGGTACTGGAAAATCAGTGCTCAGGGCTAGAAATGAATGACTTCTGGTAGTAGCAGTAAAACTGTTAGATAGAAATGTGGATTGCTCACTATAGTGTATTTTGTAAGTAATTGGGATTGTGTGTTACACAAAACAAAAACAAAAAAACACAGCATGTTAAATCTCCAGTGCAAACAAGTACAGTAGTATTGACAACTATCAAAATGACTTTTCCATTATTTTTCCATATAATCATTAAGCTAAAAATCACTTGTCAGTTCTATGGCTGGAAATTTATCCTACAGAAAAATAAATTAAGTTTAATGTCTTTTATGTCACAGGGGATACTTTGAAGGACAGTCATAGCCTCTTTAATGTGCAGACGGACAGGTCTGATCAAACCTGCGGATCAATAATAAATTAAATACTGCTCCAGACACTTCACACTAAAATGGCTCCCTAGAGGTGATGCCGACAAAGTCTCTTTGTCTCTCCTAAGAAGCTATCCTTATCCTTTTATCTTTCTTTCTGATAAGCCGTATAATCCTGTTGCTGAAAACCTTTTTTTTCAAATACTGTTTTAAATCAATTTTTATAGGAATATCTCATGTAAAATTAAATGTATAATACATAGGTTGTCTGATGTACCTGTACTACACTAAAGAATTTGTCATTGCAAATTACACAGAATCCAGCATTTTTCCCACAGTCAAATATTAAAGTTTGTACAACATCATGTCTGCCGCACTTATTCCTTCACTGTGTTTATGTTCCAAGGTAAATCCATGATATTTCTGGAGTTATTAAACAGAATACGAGCCTTTTTCTTTATCTCCCCCAAACCAGTAAACATCACCTATTCAAAGGCAGTTCCCCTGAGAAAGACCCACAGCTCTGAAAAGTGGTAGACGGTGTTCCATAACAGACAATGAGAGAAAAAGTGGTTTACCATCCCAAGGGACTGAGTGAGCATGTGCAGTACAGGGAGTACAGATTTTCCTAAAAGAGAGTAATCAAAAACAATATTGTCATGACATGACATGGAGTTCACTCCTTCATCGGATGAACTGAAACAGAAAGACATTTCTTTTGAAATGGAATATTTTATTCAGCTCAGGATGTTTCAGTGAGGCTTTTTTTTTGGTGATAATTGTGCTCTTCTTCAGGTTACTAGTGGAATTTAATTATCCATGTGAACTCAGCTGGTTAGCGACACTTAACACACACTTAACAAATACATATTTAACCAAAAAAAAAAAAAAAAAAAAAAAAAAATAAGG
>VUQI01059916.1:46014-57188 GCA_015106735.1 Paratilapia polleni
ATTAAAAAAAACAATTTTAAAAAAAAAAAAAAAAAAAAAAAGCAGATAACTTGGGTTTTATTTATTTTTTTATCCCCTCTTTCAAATGCTTTAACTGAACAGAAATAGCATTTGCACAGAGTACTCTATACTGCGTGATTAAAGGATAAAAGGGAATGCAAATAGTAGCTCAGCGTTTACTTCTTCAGTCACTCAAAATAAATCCCTGACTCACTCACTCCCTTGTTTGTGCCCACTTTCTCTGCTGACCATTCTTTAGTGTGTTTCTCTCCCTGCCTGTTTTCTGCAGTGGCAGAGTGTGTTTATGTTGCAGCCATATATTGTGTAACTTGCTGTGGCTGTTGGCCTTCTCTTAGGTCATGTCACTCCCTAAAGATGACAACGGGCATGCTGGGTTAGGTGGATGCGGCAAGGTGCAGGGACTGGCATCTGTGAGTATGGCTGACACAGGGGCATGGTCCACTATCTGCAAAATTTATTGCTGTGTTGTTCTGCTTGTGGTCATGCCAGCAGCTTATTGTTCACATCGGTCAAACAGACCATCTAAGCCCAGTCAAGTGTCTGCCAGCAAAGGATGCCACATCTACATGTGGCTAGAGATAAGACAAGTGACAGGGGAGGTCATTAAAACAGGAACAACATCACTCCCCTCACTCGAACTGAATATGAATCATGCGGCCAACTTGGATATGTGAATGTGCAGACACATATGAATCTCATGAGAGGAAGCCTCTGCCTGTTGCTTGACGCTTTGGCTCTTCGTTTTCTAGCAGGAACCATTGAAATGCAGACTGAGGGGTATGGATAATGGACTGTCCCACAGTGGCACAGTGCTCTGCACACTCTCTGCCATTCCCTCAGACAGACGCTCCTGCAGTAGTCTGCACTACACATCCCCTCTTTTCAGCCCCAGGGAGGTGCAGGCAAGTGGCCAACCATCGCTGAGCGTGCAAGTGACTGACTATGTGCTTGTGTGTTTGTGCATGTGATTTTTGTGTGGGAGTGTAGGAAGCACTTGCTTGCCGAGAGCTATGCTTATTAATGCCCTACAGACTAAGTGCTCTCTTTTGCGCTCTCCTCCACTCTTCCCCTCCTCTGCCAATCTCTCTTGCCCTCTCAGTGGTCATTGCTGAGAGAGATGGGGGAGGTGGTGCTGTGGGACAGGGTGGGGTGCTAGAGGGAAGTACACGAACAAAGCAGAATATGAGAGGAAGTACACTAGTGGGCTTCGACAATGCTGAGCCCTCCCGCTGTCTCCCAGCTGCCTTCTCTGTTTGATGCTAAGAGCGATCAATATACTCAACTCAGAGCTACGCCTCAAATTGTCTCATTCTAACCGCATACATAACTCCCCAACTTCCACCATGTTCAGCAATAAAAGCATACAACGCCACTGACAAGCACACCTGATTACTTGCATTCAAATGCTCATTCCACATGCACAGAAACAAGAATGAGTCATACGCTTTCACAGTCTCCAAGTGCTTTCTCTTTGCATCAGCGGGACTTACAAGAAGATCCCCACAGCTTTTACTTGTAGCTGAAATTCTGTTGCATGCACTCACACACACACACTTAAGTGCCTCCATAACCTTGTAACAAGTACAGAGAACCAGAAATTTCTGTGGTTGCCTGTGTGCTTGGGCCCTAATGTTATTCTAATAGTTCAGCTTACACCAGCAAGATGGTCATAACTCTATATGAGTCTGTTCTCCGAGTGTGTGTTAAGGTGGCTGTGTAATGAGACACCTGGGACGAGGCATAAAGAGGCCCACAGCTCCTGTCTGAGAGAGGTAGAGCAAAGAGACCAGAGCTAGTTTACGCATATTTAAGGGGACCATAAAGCGAGCTGGGCCTCCTCCATCTACTTGAATTATGATCTACGCCAAATCTTGTTGTTGTTTTCCCCGACTAGACTTCCATCCTCTCGTGAATCTTCCTTTCCACCACGTCCATTCATAACTATCTCTTCTTTTCACTGGCTTCCTGTCTCTCTCTAAACACTTCTCTCGTTCCATTGGGTATGGATGGCGGCATGCCACTCTGCCCTTTGAGCAACCTTGTCTGATTAAGGAGAAGAGGTTTTTGTGGCCATGGCATCTGGCAGGGTCAGTCCAAATATGAGAAACAATGCTGTATACATTCTCCAGCACAGAGCAAACAGAGAGAGAGACGCTCCTACTGGACCTTACTGAAAGAAGCACATGAATGCAAACAGACCCCAGCACTGCAGAGTGGACCCCCTGAATGAGGGGTCCTGTTTGATTTAATCCCAGCACTGTGCTCTGAACCTCACGCACACACAGATTTCACAGGCATTACTCAGGGCCGCTATTTGCACTGAGGCTATAGCACAACGCAGAGAGGTAACCCACTGAGGATGCCAAAGGTTTGGATTTTCCCATGATAGCAACCACTCTCACTGGATAGAGGGTGAGTAACCAGGAAGGAATCTGTCCCTTTTCAATGGCCACTGAAAGGGGAGCTGTGAAATTGTCCGAAATTTCTCTGTGTGTAAACAGAGGGCTGAGGGGGGGAAACCCAGGGACCCCGCCTGGGCCAGACCACTTGCTTCCCCGGACTCTTTCTCTACCTCTCTCTCTCTCTGTGTCTGTCTTTGCCCCTCCTTCCCTTTTCACTGCACGCCCCTGTCTCAAATTAATTTTCAGTCTCTCGGTCCCCCTCCCCACTGTGAACAAGTCCCACACTGCGAAGACATGGGAGCATTTTTGCACGCTGTTCTCAGATGGTATTAATTAGTTTTGAGCTTTTCTTATTGAGAGACAGATGCCAAATACTTAAATAACAAGCAGATTGCACACTGTGGTTATCGCCTAAAGCAGAATATTGCCCAGTGAATAGAGAACAGAAGTGGGAAAAACACCTGTCTAAATGTACCATGTCCACTCTTGGATCAAACTTTACTTGGCAGGAGGGTACAAGAGTGTGAATCTGTTGCGCCAGTTTAACAGTTTGAATCATCCTCTGCTTTGACTGAGCATGACCACACACAGGAATTTGCCTAAACTTTTTGCTGGTTGCTAGGAGATGGCTTCAGCTCCTGTGAGCACGCTGTGTGAATGAGGCGGGGGTAACTAATGTCCTCACCCAATGACCACACTCTCAACAGACTGCTCTTGTCCAGTGGGGAAAAAAAACCCAAAAAACATTATGCTACTTCCTCAATGTAATCAAACACACTGCAATAGGCAGGCTGAAAAGCTCTAATACTCAGCATGTGCTGTCTGATGTTTTCCCAAGTGAAAAACTAACAATGTATTGGCCCTTAGGGAATATCACATTAACGTCACTAAATATCATTTTGATTTATTTAATTTCATTTAGGATGTTTTTTTTTATTATTATTATTTAAACAAAAGAAAGAAATTTGTCAGACCAGTAATATATTTTAACCCATTTTCTACACAAATGGAAGATCATTTGATTCATTTAGGAGAACAAAGAAAGCGCTGCAAGATGGCTGACCCGACAGGTGGTAGCTTATAGGCAAAAAAACCAAAAAAAACCAACAAGAACAGACCAATGCATACACTGGTGACACTGGTGAAGATTTAAGAGTCAATACATATGCTACACTGGTCAGCTTTTGCCTGTGTGACCTGCAGGGGTTATATTGTTTGTCGTTGTGTATATATGACTGCACCTGGTTCACCACAGGTGGCAGTGCAGTTTGGCAGAAGAAGCTTATAGGGGCACAGGTGTAGCATAGCGTCTGTTCTTGTGTGGGTGTATGGGTATGATCATACAGTTTTTAGTGCTCACTTAGGACGCTTGCATGCTGGCACACTGACAGCTTCGGGACAGCCCCACCAGTCATCGTGTCATCACAGGTTTTATTTGCAACCCCAAAAAAGCCTGTTGGCTGTTTTGATTAATTGCTGATTTATGGGAACATCACCCAACAGTGATGACACTGATTTATTGAAGTGCATCAAAAACAGTTCCCACACACCCAGCTGAGTGACTAATTGTGGGTTAGTCGCTACATGATCAAACAAATTAATAATATGATTTCACTAGAAGATGGTGTCCTTTTTTACACATTTGTTCCTACACCACTCAGTATTGTGCAAAGCTTCCTGGAATTTGTTGTGTTTGGTTTTTGTTTCTTTGCTTTTGGTCGTTTATGCTACATTTCCAGGAACAGATGCATCTTAAAATAATTGTGTCCGTATTCCACGCTTGGGAAAATTAGTCAAATTTTCAGTTATTTTAATGGAAAGCGAGATTTTACAAGATGTTCAAGACAGACGGCCAAAGAAAGAAGCAGAGAAAAAAAACATTTTTTTGACAGGATGCAGTCTGTGGACCAAGTTTCACTTATTTGACATAACATTGTACTGCCAGAATTCCTTTCCTTAGTGACACGATTTGGTTACTCATGCACACACACACACACACACACGCTCAAAGAAGTAAGATCAACCTCAGTAAGAGGGATAAAAATACTTGGTATGTATATCTGCCTCAGACTGACTCTGTGAAAGCTCCCTCATCTATATTGCTCACAGACTTGATGTTTCACTCATTTGCTTTAAAACATACATTTGTGTCAAATGAATAACGTTATAATCAATCTCTCTGCCAATGGCAGGGCCAGTGACAAGCACATCCACTGCCTCTTTTAAACTCATCTATTTACTGTCAGACAAAGGGACTGCTAAATAACCACTCTACCTCATAATTTGGAGAACAGCAAGGCACCCTACCGCTCTTTTTGCTCCCTTTAAATGCATTTAATTCCTCTTAACAGAATAAATATGACAGGGAATACTAGAAATGACTCAAGAATTAGAGCTATGCTCCAAAGCTAAATCATATTTTAGTGCACTTACAATTCCTCTAAAAGCTTGGGCGATATGGCCTCACAGCAAGAGTGATGGCTTGTGGGGCTGTGGGGTAGAAAGAACAGCTTGAGATGGCTTGTTGCAAACCTTTAAACCAACCTGAAAAAATGCTTCTTTAAGGTGCCTCCACCGTCTCTTTTTTGGTGCCAAATGCTCTGAAGTCTGAGAAATCCATATTCTTATGTTAAATGTACCTTCAAAAAGTGAAGGCAATACATTCATTTTAGATTCTGAACACTGAAAGGGCCACATTTCCAAATGATTTGAAAGTCTGCTCATTTATCTGTTTCAGGACAAAAGGACTGAAACCATTCGCAGAATTCCTATTTCGCTTTGTCTGCGATCCAGTCCATTTGTTTATTTTGTCAACTACAAATTGTCTGGGCTTTGTGCCAGTAATCTTTAATTCTAATGGCTTAACATGGCTGAAAGTGCAATATGCAAATTTAAAGATATGCTTCAATCTGTTAAATTTTCAGGGCTGCAGTTGAAATGGTATAACATTTCAGCTAACAGACAAATAACTAGATAGAATGGGGGATGATGTTCATTCATATCTCTTCCTCTTGGATAAAGCCAACTACATACTCTTAATGAGTGTTCTGGTATCTGTGTCTGATTAATATAAATAAGATTTAAATACATTTGAACCAACCATGTCTTGCAGGATTTGATCATTTTCCTCTAGTAAGGAAAACCAAAGCATCTAAAAACCAGTGAAGAACACATTCCCGCAGGAGTGAGATGGAGCTCATTTATGCATACATTTGTCATTTGTCAGTCCATTTGAAAAAAAAAATGAAATTAAGGGAGCTGATTTGAAGAGGAAGTCCTTTAAATATTGAACATTTCATGAATATTAATACCAGCATTCTTTTGGTCCTTTGTATTGTAAGGATACTGCATTTGTAATGACATGTGAACTTGAGGTGCTTGTTTATTTTCTTACTTGGGTTAAGTGTCATTTTCAAAAATACTAACAGGGTTTGTCGGTATCATCCAGACTCCTGATTTGGTTATTTAATGCTCTGATCATTATACATTTCTTCACTGAAACTTGTCCTCTGAGGGCTAGTATGGTGGCCACATCAGCTTGACTTTAATCCAGACTCCTCCTCTCACTTCTGATATGCTTATTTTCCATGCTCTTATCTGAAGAGTTGTTCTCTATAACAACATTTTTTAAAAGGCAGGCATTAAGAGGCTTAGCAGTGGATGTGCTTTAGCAGCCAAAAGGTCACTTTTGCAAATTGGGTTCATTAATCTTCTAGTGTATGGCAGCCCCAATGGGACACTCTTCATACACAGACACAGATTAAAATGGGAAAAGCACTCGTAGATTAGCCTGAAAAAAAGAAACTCTTGGAATGATAAAGAGTCTTCTGACAAAGTTGAGACTTGGCTCTCTAAAGTCAGATTGCCAGTTTCACTCATATCAGAGAGAGCGAGAGAGAGACAGCTGCAGTTGTAAGAGATGGGAGGGATATACAGAGTCTGGAGTAGAGTTTGACTGAGCTGTGATTATACCATCACAGATGATTATAGTTAGGCATTCCACTGACCCAGTGCATGACAGAACCTCTCACTTTGCTCTCTCTCTCTCTCTGTCTCCCTTTCTCTTTTTCCTCTGGATCTCTGGGTGGGTGCCAACTCTCCTACAGAAGTAAAACACCTGCACAAGCAAGGCAAGCCCCCAGCTCTTAGCTCACTGTAGAGCTAAGGATATCCAGCATGCTGCAGAGACTGTGTAACACTTATTAACTTGACTGAAATACAAAAGAATAACAACAACAACAACAACAACAACAACAACAAAAAAAAAAAAACATTAATAATGGATACCAGAAACTAGTTAGTTTGGTGAGAAGACAGCAGTGGTACCCAGTGTTTTTTTGTCTGCCACACCTCATTCAGATGAGCCTAAGTCTGCCTTTATTTTACACTACCTAACATGCTTAAAATGAATTCATTTCAATTGATTTTAAAATATATTTTAAGTATAGGAGTGGATATAATTACAGTTTTTCTCTTCAGACAGCTGAATTTTCATTTGTTTAGTTTACATTCCTACTACTTCTAGGAAAAGCCTACTTTCAAATATAAAAAAAACACACATATATATATATCTACATGTAAATTATATCCCTGTTTCATCATGTTTTGCAAAAAAAAAAAACATTAAACTGAGAACATATGTGCAAACTCTACCTTGAGATTAAAAAAAACAAGCACTACAAAAATAACAAAACTGTTCACTTTGTTGAAAAGTGCAAAAAAAAAAAAAGATAAAGCATACAACACAAAGTAAAACAGAAAATGTGTGTGTGTCACTTAATCAGCATTTGTAAGAAGTCATAACCATTTTTTGGTGAAAGTTGATCTGGGGGGTGACACAGTTCCTTCCGTTTTCACCCACACTGACGTGCAAATGATGCTCATCACACCAGTCCACAAACCTGCTTACTTCAGCTGAATAGATGCTAATGCTGCAGTAGCTCGTGAGTAAAGTGAGAGTAAGTGCTAACTAGAGCATTTCACTAGTGGTTAATTTGGGAGCTGGGACAACATTTTCTACACAAACAAAGAGTGAGCAGATAGATCCTTTCAGAAACCATATCTAACTTTTGCACCCGTTCGCTAATTGTCTTGCACTTTTTATGTCACTACAGCTTTAAAGTGCTGCAATTAGAATGATGAAAGGTGCATACTATTCATATTTCTAAGAACAATAAAAAAGTAGGTTATATAACTGTCTTATAGTAATTCTAGTAATACTATTTACCCTTTTGCTGGGTGTTACTGGGGTAGACTGTGGACTAACTCGCTGGCCAGCAATGTTATTGCACCAAAGAAGAAGATGGTCCTCACTTGCTCATTGTTCTCGTAAAACTCATCCAACTCCATTAAATCTTTACTATATAATAAAAGTGAAGCATATTATCATAATATTGTAATGAGCACACTTTTAACATGGTAGCTCGGAGTCTTCGGATGCCGTACTTCTAGCATGTTAATCACTGTCTTGAACCCAACCACCGTCTAGGAAAAGGCAACAAATGACTCTGTAAATTAGATCTAGATCTACTAATAAACTTAATCAAAATTTCATTTATCCATTTAGTTTTGACAAACCATCCTCATAGTCCAGATGGCGTTGTGTGTTTTCAGTCTCTGTTCTGCCATCATGATGCTTATTAATAATTTATGTCTCATAAATGACTTATCAGCTCCTTCTCCATCTCTCAGTTGCTGTTCTCTATGTTATGGCTGCATGCACACTATGAATGGTGGGCACTTCACTAAGCCAATGAAAATGCATGACTTGTTCTACAGCTATAAAATTCCAACTTGGTAATGAATGGTTTGTTTCGTTGCTTGTGGTAGTGCGTTTGTTGGAATGGCTACGGTCACGACACCTGGATTTTATGCAAAACCACATTTAAGAAAGCTGACAAATTTGTTTTCTGCACAAATAATAAAACACAGGATTCAGGCTATGATAAACTAGTCATCACTCACATAATGAAAATCATCCCCACCTAAACATTGCCATTAAGGAGAACTTTAAAGGGCCTAATGAAACTAAACTCATAAAGACTTCCTGTAATGATCAGCAATAGTGCAGATGGGATTTGATGCTGCTCACACCACTCCCACATACACACAAACACGCATGCACGCACTCGCATTCAGAATTCGTATATTATATTCAATCCACTGGGTGTGTAATGATGGCCGTTATTAAAGTGGGTAATTGTCTTGCAGTGGTGCCGTGTTATTGGATCCGAGGGCAGTTCTGCAGACACAGTCGGCGGTAACTGGATGTAAAGTCGCTGAGCAGTGAAATAGGGAGCAGGGCTGAGCAGACACACAGAAGATGGTATCAGCATCAAAGGGAGATGCTAGCATTGTGTTGTCTGACCCTTATGAATGGCACTCAGCCCACCTGTTATCCTATCCCCCCTGAGACTCTCGCTAACTCTGTCCCCTTGCCTCCTGGAACCAGACACTCAGTTTACTAGAAAATCTGATGAAGACCCTGCACAGTGAGATTCAACCATCAAAGACGTCAGGCACAGAGGCACAGATCCATTGTACCGAGGAGCAAATTGGACCATGTGATTGCGGGCATTTCACTTGCAGAGGTTTGAAACAAATCATATCCATATAAAGGCATGCAAAAAATAAGTTAATTCTTTCTTGTTGTAAAGGCATACCCAAAGCGAAGGTCATTATTTACAGTGGGAAAAAAACAGTGCTTTCTTTCCTGACAGACATTTTAGTCTTCATGATTTTTTGATGTTGAATGTTGAGGCTATCTCATTAAGAAAATATCTCCATAGTTTAATCGTTGCTTTTAACTCCTGTCAGATTACGCATTAGGCTGCTGCCATTATTTGTAATCTGCTCTGCAATAGCTACCCCTGTATTTCACGCCTTTTTCTGCTATTTCACGCTCTACAACAAAAATAACTCAGAACATTAATTTTTTCAAAACAATACCATGTCAACAAAAAAGTGAAATGTCATTTCATTCATGAAAGGAAAATACACTGTCCTTAAGCAAGAACTCCAATAATAATACAATATATTGCCAAAAGTATTCACTCACCCATCCAAATCACTGAATTCAGGTGTTCCAATCACTTCCATTAGCTACAGGTGTATAAAATCAAGAACCTAGGCATGCAGACTGCTTCTACAAACATTTGTGAAAGAATGGGTCACTCTCAGGAGCTCAGCGTGGTACCGTGATGGATGCCACCTGTGCAATAAGTCCTAAATATTCCACAGTCAACTGTTAGTGGTATTATAACAAAGTGGAAGCGATTGGGAACGACAGCAACTCAGCCACGAAGTGGTAGGCCACGTAAAATCACAGAGCGGGGTCAGCGGATGCTGAGTGCGCAGAGGTCGCCAACTTTCTGCAGAGTTAATAGCTACAGACCTCCAAACATCATGTGGCCTTCAGATTAGCTCAAGAACAGTGCGTAGAGAGCTTCATGGAATGGGTTTCCATGGCCGAACATCACGAAGTGCAATGCAAAGCGTTGGATGCAGTGGTGTAAAGCACACCGCCACTGGACTCTAGAGTAGTGGCACGTGTTCTCTGGAGTGACGAATCACACTTCTCCGTCTGGCAATCCGATGGATGAGTCTGGGTTTGGCGGTTGCCAGGAGAACGGTACTTGTCTGACTGCATTGTGCCAAGTGTAAAGTTTGGTGGAGGGGGGATTATGGTGTGGGGTTGTTTTTCAGGAGTTGGGCTCGGCCCCTTAGTTCCAGTGAAAGGAACTCTTAATGCTTCAGCATACCAAGACATTTTGGACAATTTCATGCTCCCAACTTTGTGGGAACAGTTTGGGGATGGCCCCTTCCTGTTCCAACATGACTGCGCACCAGTGCACAAAGCAAGGTCCATAAAGACATGGATGAGCGAGTTTGGTGTGGAAGAACTTGACTGGCCTGCACAGAGTCCTGACCTCAACCCGACAGAACACCTTTGGGATGAATTAGAGCGGAGACTGTGAGCCAGGCCTTCTCGTCCAACATCAGTGTCTGACCTCACAAATGTGCTTCTGGAAGAATGGTCAAAAATTCCCATAAACACATTCCTAAACCTTATGGAAAGCCTTCCCAGAAGAGTTGAAGCTGTTGTAGCTGCAAAGGGTGGGCCGACATCATATTAAACCCTATGGATTAAGAATGGGATGTCACAAGTTCATATGTGTGTGAAGGCAGATGAGCAAATACCTTTGGCAATATAGTGTATGTCCTAAAATGCAGTACAGCATCCTCTAAGGGCTCTGTGAAAATGAGTGAATACAATCATTGGGAAGCACCACAAAAAGAAAAACAGATAAAATGACAAGAGAAGACAAATGAAACCAAATGGGACATACCAAATTAAACTATTAAATAAAATCCAACACTGCTGCAATTTAAAAGCAAATACAGCACAGAACTTTATTAGTATTTAAAGTAAATTAAATTAAAGAACTTTATTATTATTAAAATATGAAAAAGTTACAGAATCATACAGTACTGTGCAAAAGTCCTGAGTCACCCCTCACTTCTTTATATATTGCAAGGAAAATGGGAAATAGATGCAGCAATTTACTGAAACATGTACAAACATACATGGATATAGCATATAAGGTAAAAACTGAGTTTGTACAACTCTATCAAGCTTGAAAGTCAATATTTGTTATGACCACCTTTATTCTTCAATACAGCCTGAACTCTCTTAGATAAGCTTTCTTGTAATTTCTTTAAGTAGTCTTCAGGAATAGTTCTCCAGGCTTC
>VUQI01059917.1:3555-15839 GCA_015106735.1 Paratilapia polleni
GTGGTTGCAGTGGGAGGTGTTGCTGTCGACTCGTCGGTTTGCAGTTGATCTGAAACTTCAACATTTTAAAATATAAAAATCAGGAAGTTTGTCCCCATTCAGCACTGTACGAACAGTAAATGGATCATTATAATAAAGCTGCTTTAGACCCTTTGTCCACAAGGGGTCGCCACTGTGGGTAGCTCTGCATATTTGATTTGGCAGATTTTTACGCCGGATGCCCTTTCTGACTTAACCCCAAAGGATGTGTGTCTCCTGCCAAGATAAACTGAAAATTATAACACATTAATTATAAAAAAATAACGTGATCTGATCTACATTCTTGTTCATGTATTCAGAAACAATTATAACTTCTCTTTAAAGATATCTAAAGAGAAGTTATAATTTATGTTATTACAGCTGAAGAGAACCCCTGATAATGGCTTCAGGTGAAGGAAAAACATAGACCGTTAAATTACACTGGCATAAATTGCTTAATGTAATTATTCAGATGGTAATGTAGGGCATATTTAGGAAATACATTTTATGTAATTAAACACGTTATTGTCACAAGGTGAAAATGTTTTTTCTTGTTGCAATGATATAAATAAATATTTTTATTAGTAAATGGAAATAGTTTTTAAATCCACACATGTAATAAAATATAATTGCTGCAGTGATGTTGAAATCATCTGTCTCATTTGCATTTCTAGTATTTGATATGGGGATATTTTTGGTGAAAAGTAAAATATTTTATTATATATATTTTATGCAGGTTTTAAAATAGTAGTGCGTAAAACTGATTATTTCTAATTAAAAAATATAAAAAGATAAAATGCATTGTATTCAGAAAAAGTTTTTCCAAAGCCACTTTTTAAAAATATTAAATATAACATTAGAAAACATACTTATGTTTGAATAAAAATTTATTTAGATTTTTATTTTAAAATCTGGTTAGAGTGTTAATAAAAGATGGACGTAGCCACCGTGACATCGCCTGCAGGTTGGTAAAGTCCCGTTCTGACACCTTAATTTGAACATCTTGGCTGCCGTGTTGGTTTTTGAATTGAGCCTCTAGTGGTCATTAGAGGACCTGCAGATTTGGGTGCTTCAGCTTTTATTTCCAACCTTGGGGGTTGGTCCTTAATAACAGTTAAACACGAATTATATTGAACACTTGACCGTAGTTGTTAGCTGTGTCGGTGCCCCCAAAAGGCCAGCAGCTGTTAATGCTGAAAGTCAGTTCAGTGTCTGATCTGTAATCACACGTTTTAAATTAAGAGCGAGTGAAATATAAGTTCCTCTGAAATGCCGTGCTTACAGAGTGCTGATCAGTGTAATGGGGTTTATTTTGTACCTTCATCTGTCATGTGATATCTTTCTGTGTCAGAGTCCATGTGGCTGGTCTGAATAAAGGCGGGATGGACACGTTTGTGGACAACCTGCCGGGGTTTCCTGACAACATCCGACCGAGCTCGACCGGAGGTTACTGGGTGGCCATGTCAGCAGTAAGACCGAACCCCGGCTTCTCGATGCTGGACTTCCTGTCCCAGAGACCCTGGATCAAAAAATTCATATTCAAGGTAAAAAGAAAAAAAAATCCACTGGCAGACCAGGTCCTTAAAAAGTCTTAAAATGTTTTAATTTGTCTTTACAGCAGTGCACATGGGTCTGAATAATTCTTGGTCACATCAGAGAATTTCCAGCACACGATGCTGCTGTTTGTCTTCACATTTTGGGCTGAAGTAGGGCAAATTAGCATGAGACCAGTATCACAAAACAGCACCAGTGGGAGTGGAAATGTGCCAATTTACAAACACAGCTGAAGTCAGTTAATTTCATTCACGACCAGAGCAGTCTACCAGATTAGTGGGTTAAAAACAAGATGAGGGAGCGAGTCAACTACTAGCAACAGGGCTGCAGCCTGCTACTTGAAACTAATGTGAGTTTCTCTTAATTCAATTCAATTCAATTTTATCTATATAGCGCCAAATCACAACAACAGTCGCCTCAAGGCGCTTTATATTTTAGGGTAAAGACCCTACAATATTAGACAGAAAACCCCAACAGTCAGACGACCCCCTATGAGCAAGCACTTGGGAACAGTGGGAAGGAAAAACTCCCTTTTAACAGGAAGAAAACAAAGTGTCTGAGAGCAAAGTGCTCCACTGGGATAATATGGTACTACGAGTTTAAACTGAACCAACCTGAACATATGTTAAATATGTTTTTAAGAGTTTATAGTTGAGATATTTATTGATCAGATTAAACCTTTTTGACTTCCATCCATCCATTTTCTTAATCACTCATCCAATTTAGGGCTGCGAGAGGGTGGAGCCTATCCCAACTGTCATAGGGCAAGAGTCGTGGTACACCTGGACAGGTGACCAGTCATGTTAAACATGTTTTACTTAAAGGTTTAAACTAAAGTGAGTTTGACTAGACTTAACTGATCTTAACCGAACCTCTAACGATAAATATCTAAACTAAACTTTAAACTGAACTTAAAAAATCACAGTTTGTTTTTAAATTTTTTAAAAACTATGGGTTTAGAGTTTACGTAACATTTTACAGATTAAACGGGTGTACTGCAAAGCCAGATTAATGGCTTAGCGAGGTGTGTGGAGCCTAAAATCAGAGCTTTCAGAGTCACGAAGGTGGCTCTCTTTTGAGATCACCATGGTAACAGATGCTGAAGGTATCACCTGGTCGGGAGCAGAGATCAGCAGGAAGCGTGATTGTTTTATTGACAGCACGCTTTAAATGCGAAGGAACATGTTTCATATCTGCGAGCTGTAGAGCTGTACGTCGCTGACGGCGCCCAGTGAAGCCCGGCTGTGAAGTTACAGCAGCTCAAACTGTGCGTCACGTTGTCACTGAAACTGATGATGGCGATGCAGAAGATGTAGACACGTTTTTATGCTTAGCCCTAACGCAGCTACGTGTTTTTAAACTGCTCGAATTACAGCGACCAGATTACAGATTAGAAGATCTGCAGCTCTGGTGCTGCATCTGTTCTGTTCTTCATACGCTTCTATCAGCGTTCATCTGATTGGAGTAGGTGTGGAAGACGGATCAAACGACACATCAAACGCCTCTTATGTGAGCGCGCTCAGAAGCAGAAAGAATTAACAAAGAGAGTTGATAACCACCGTCATGACTCCCGTTATCTCTAGCTGGGGTTTAGGTTTTGTAAAGCCAGCTAACGCACACAAAGCCTGGATGTGTTAAACTGATCACACCCCTCAGATTTACTAACATTAATCAAACATTTTTCTAACCTAAACCTTAAAACTGAATCCATGTAACACCAGGAATTAGAGAACAGGACACAGGAAGAGGAAACAGGTAACAGCAGGTGAAAATGATCAGGGGATCACCGGAAGACAAAGACAGGAAGTAAAAACACGAGAAACACACACAAAGAAAACGAGTGACCAAAATGAACCGGGGAGACGAAGGCACAGACAGCGACACGCTGAGGCAGGAATCCTAATCAAAACTGGAAAGTCATCATGAAGACCCGGAGCCATCATTACAGTAAAATCCTGTCCTCATTCATCCAAACTCCAAAACTGTAACGGCACAGCACGGCCAGGTCAGCTCTGCTGTCATCGGGTATACGGTACATACGCTGCTCTGTCAGCTGCTCACAGCACACGTGACATACAGAACATACAGCAGAGCGACATGAAAGAAAATCACACGCTCTTTCTGCTGCTTTTAGTTTGTCTCACCACACGGCGGCTTCCCGAGTCTCGCCACCGTGTGGATTCTTCGACCAACCAGCTTCACGATTTTCCCGTCAGCAGTTCCAGAGAACAGAACATCTGCAGACACAGAGGGAGAAACATCTGTCAGCTCCCAGCCCTCCTCATCTTCCTCATCCTCGCCACAGATCCGACGTCTCTGACTGACCTCCGATGTTGGTGATGGACTCTGGTCCGATGATCTGGTCCTCAAACAGCCTCTGGGCCTCTCTGAGCTTGAGATTTGGCTCCCAGCAGCCCTTCATCATCGGCGGCTCCTTCAGGCTGCAGCGCCATAAACAACCAGCGGGGGGCAGCAGAGGAGCGAGAGGTCAGCAAACAGTATTACAATCATTTTCTTTTTTTTATTTATTTTTTGCTTTTCTGAAAATAGACTTTTATTTTTAGATTTTAATGATGAAAATTTTTTTCCTCAAAATATATTTAGGAAACTTTACTTAGCAAAATATAACAAGTGTTCCTTTAAAAGTTTCCTCCTTAATCCCAAAATCTCTTTTCAGACTCACCTGAAGACTTCAGGCTGGATTGGAGACTCGAGGATGAGGATGATGATGAGGAGAGGAAGAAGCAGGAAGCCGCCCAGAGAGAGGAGAGTCACCTGGAAAACCTTCCCGCTGTAGGTGCTGAGAACAGAAACATACTCATGAACACTTTCAGCAACATTATGACAACTTTTGAAGGTGAACACTGTGTTTTATGCTCTGTGGGGTTCCTCAGGGATCCATCCCGGGTCCTCTCATCTTTAACAGTCACACACTTCATCACTGCTGAAACAGTTACTCACTAAAATATTCAAACTGGGACAGTTTGATGTTTCAACAGGACTACGACACCAAACGCACATTAAAGCTGTTTGTGGTTAAACACGTTTAAAAACGGCCTTCACGACCTCAAATCTGTGCTTCAAAGTCAAAGCAGCTGATGCTGCCCTGAGCAAACCTGAGCAGCGTCCCCACCTGACCCCCTCAGCATCAGCTGATTTTTGTACAATAACTTTATTTAATGAAGGCCTGAAGATGATCCTGGTATCAAATGGAGGTAAAAAGGAGACCTTTCACCTGCTCTGACTGATTCTGAGCAGCCTCCTATCCCACAGGCTGACACGTGCCCTGAAAGTTTACCCAGAATGCACTTTGTGAAGTTTTCTGCAGTGAATTATCAGAAACAGATCAAACATCCAGGGTACCATCATCTTCTTAAAAACTGTGCTCCAGATTCTTGTTTTTTGTCCTCTTAAAGATGTTTGCTGTACAGTCAGATTTCTGAGTAACTCCTGCAGATTTCAGCCCAGAATCATCAGATTTCTATTTGTTCTGTTTGAATTTTTATTTGTTGTTTTTACAAAAAGTGTTTTAAGAACAAAATACTTTAAATTTGGAATAAAAAATACTAAGAGCTGTTATGAAGTCTGAATTGAATCGATCAGAAACAGAAGCTAATCACAGTGAAGAGGTCTGAATGTTTCAGATCAGACTGATTCATCTCAAACGGTCCACAAAACCCGGGACTGATTTTGATCAGTTCAGGTCTCAGAAACCACTCAGCCTCCTATGATCGATGCTCTCTGCAGGAAGCTGCTGATCAGTAACCCGACTTCCTGGTTGAAATCAGCTGATTCAGAAGCTGATCAGTAATCGATCACCCTGTGGCTGTGATCCGGCTCTGTGTGAATAAAGTTGCGGTTCTTACCCGGATCCTTTGTGTCGGTGCTCCGGCAGCTCATCGGTGATCACCTGCGGTCTGTGCAGCCGCCGGAAGCGCAGCCCCGCCGACTCGTTCATGCTGCACTCGGCTCGGCTCGGTTCGGTTCGGTTCGGTTCGGATCAGCTGCGGAGCTCCTGGAGCTGGAGTGGGTGGCTTAGTGGAGGTTTAGTCCGGGTTTGAAGCGAGTGAAGCCGAGACAGGAGGGTCAGCCTCCACCGAGGTTGTTTACTACTACTGCTGCTTCTTCTTCTTTTTCTTCTTCTTCTTCTGGGTTTATTGTTGGATGGCAAACCAGCCAGAGGTGCGTTACCGCCACCTGCTGGACTGCTGGCAGGACTGTACCTGTTAAAGCTGTTCTCCTAAAAGCCATGAGCTGGCCTCAGATTGTGACAGCGCCTTCCAGAGTGAAATGAATGTTCAGCTCCTGCAGCCTTCCTGTTAATTCCCTCCTTTCCTGATCATCAGCCCACACTCTGTCCACACATGCTGAGCAGACTCCAGCTGACTGCAGTACACACACCGCTTGGATGGGTGCAGTGTTATATTCAGACCTGTGTGTCCTATCCTGAGACAGGTGATTGTTGTTTCCTGTTCGGTTCTGCTCACTCTTCTTCCACCAACATGTTTTTGAATCCTGTACTGACGTCTTCCTGTGTCACTGATGTCCCAGAGCTCCTGCCAATGATGATTAATGATGATTTTACCCTCAGTTTTGCCTAACGGAGTCTGTAAATCGACTGCCCTCATCACCTTCCACACCTACAAACAAAGTTAACATTTACCCCCTCACTGTACAGTCTATGCATACTGTAACACAGCTCATATATAACATCTAATCTGCATAATTTGCCTGATGTGATACTCATGAGTGCTGATAAATCATCTGATGCCACCCACTGTAAACCGAACCGTACATCCACCAGCTCTGCTGTGTTCACTGATGAATTATCTGATGTTCTCTGTTTAATAGTTACTCCAAGCTGAGGGATGAAGACTGCAGCACCAGTGGGTCCCGACCCGGGTCCTTTGACCTTTGACCCCTCTGTGAACACTGTGACTTTATCTGTGAGCTGCTTCTCCGAGTAACTCTGTGCTATGTGCTGAACAAGTGTGCGATTGGACTTTCCTTTTATTGCCTTCTGTATGTATGAGTCAGTGGATGGCAAACACCCAAGAAGGGACAGATGAATGAGGGGCTGTTGGGGATACTGTACATTATGGAGGCCTGGATGTTCTGCTTTTACATCTGAAACCCACCCAAAGCTCATAAACTGTTTTACTCCCAGCACTGCTGTGAGATGGTGACTCTCACTGTGCCCACCCAGTATGTCAGCAAAGCTCTTCTCATTCACAACAGCATCGCTCCCATTTCCTGCTGCGCAGATGGTTTCAATCCTGAGGGTCAAACTCGCCACAACTGAGTTTTCATGTTTTCATTTTGTGGCTGATTTAAAATTTAAACTGAACATTTGATGTTACGGACGTGTTGCTTCAGTCTGAACTCGAGTTTGGATTTTACTGCTAAAACTCGAGAATCTCAACTCAGAGTTTTTCTTCTGAGCCTGCTGTGAACTCAGGTGAACTCAGGTGTGTGGACAAAAACAACAAAGGAGTGAAACTGGATGAAAAAGTTTTTTTTGACTCTCAGATTCAAAATATTTTAATAATCCATCATTATTAAATTACAAAGATTATTTATTTACACTCTTGGAAAAATATAAAAGTTGAATGTGGCTTAAAAAAAACTCACAAAGGCAGAAATAAATAAATGTCTGAATTCTGCATCTTAGCAACAGCAAAATGTGAGACAACGATTACGTTTATTGACCCGTAAAATAAAACAAAATGTAATCAAATAAAACAGTACAAATACTAATAACATAAATTAATAAAAAAATAAAAGCATAAATGAAAAGAAAAAAAAACAAAACAAATAAAAAATGACTAAATTAGTCACTAATTCATAAAAACAATGGAAAATAAATAAAAATTCAAAATTCATCTGAAAACTTTTTTTTTTTTTACATTAAATTGGCAAAAACGCAGTGAATAAAATACAGGAAATCAAACTTTATTTAAATGAAAATCAAAAACAAAACATTTAAAGCAAACAAAATCTTTGAGTTTAATTTTGTTTAATTTTGAACCCTTTGGGCCTCCGTACGCACACGTCGTCTGAGGCGTTAAATTCACGGACTGATGATGACAAAGTGAGTATGTGTGAGCTTGTGGTCAGCTGACACACCTGTGCTCGCGGAGGCTCCTCATGGCGGCATAGCAGCGGCCGCAGGACGTGCAGCTGAACGGTTTACTTCCTGTGTGGACGAGCTGGTGACTCTTCAGGTTTCCCTTCTGGCTGAACTGCTTCCCGCAGATGCCGCACTCGAACGGTTTCTCGCCGCTGTGGACTCGTTTGTGCCTGACGAGGTTCTGAGACACGCTGAAGCTCCGCCCACACACCTCACAGACAAACGGCTTCTCGCCGCTGTGCGTGCGCTGATGCAGTGTGACGCTGGCCTGTGTGGCGAAGCTTTTCCCACACTGCGAGCAGCTGAACGGTTTCCCCTCCGAGTGGCTGCGGCGGTGCATCTTCAGGTAGCTCGGCGAGCTGTAGCTCCGCCCACACACGTCGCAGCAGAAGCGTTTGGCGGTGTCGTGCAGCTGCAGGTGTGTCTTCAGCGTGTGAGCGCTGCTGAAGCTCTTCCCGCACTCGCGGCAGCTGTGAGCGGCGCGCTCACCGTGCAGCAGCTGGTGGCGCCTCAGGGACCCCGCAGAGGAGAAGCTTTTTGTGCACTCGCTGCAGCGGTGCAGTTTCACGCCGGCATGACTCCTCTCGTGTGCGAGCAGCGCACTGCGCTGTCTGAAGCCCTTCCCGCAGGCATTGCAGATGAAAGCCCAGTCGCCGCCATGCAGGGCGCCGTGTGCCTTCAGGTGAGCGGCCTGTCTGAAGCTGTGGCCGCACACGCCGCAGCTGAACGGGCGGCGGCCCGAGTGGACCAGGCGGTGGCGCCGTAGGTTGGCCGACACGCTGAAGCTCTTCCCGCAGGTGTCACACCTGAACGCCTTCTCGCCAGTGTGCACGCGGCGGTGCACCGACAGGCTGCTGCTGCTGGAGAAGCGGCGGCCGCACTGCTCGCAGGGGTGAGGCCGCTCGCCACTGTGTGTCCGCAGGTGTGCCCTGAGGCCGCTCCGCTGGCTGAATGCCTTCCTGCAGAGGCTGCAGGTAAACGGCTTCAGACCGCCGTGCACGGTAAGCTGGTGCACGTGGACACTGCGGCGTGCGGTGAAGCGCTTGCTGCAGGTGGGACAGCTGAATGGTTTCTCCTGCAGGTGCACTCGGCGGTGAGCCGACAGGTAGCTGCGTTTGGAGAACTGCTTCCCGCACGCTGCACACTGGAACATCTGGCCCACGCTCTGACACGCCAGTCTGTGTTTCCTGAGGCCGCACGGCGCCGCCAGTGTCTCGCCGCAGGTAGAACAGGTGAGTGGCTGCCGGCCCGCCGCCTGGTGCACCCTCAGGTGGCTGCGTGTGCCGAATGCCTTCCCGCAGTGACAGCAAGTGTGGGGCCGCTGGCGCCCGTGGACGGTGAGCCTGTGGACGCGTTCGCTGCTGCGGGCGGAGAAATGGCGGCCGCACACAGAGCAGCTGAACGGGCGCTCTCCACTGTGCATGCGCAGGTGAGTATGCAGGTTGGAGTGTCTGGAGAAGTTGCTGTTGCAGACTCTGCAGCTGAAGCTCCGCCCTCCACCTGCCACAGGAGCCTGCTCTGATTGGTCACCTGTAGGAACGTCTGATTGGCTGTTCAGCTCCAGCTGGGCGTCTCCCTCTGAGGTGGGAGGGACAGAGTCCGGCTGAGACTCAACTGCAGAGAGACAGCGAGGATTAAGGACGCTGCTGAAGGTCACATGACCACATCAAACACATTGGTTCCTTCAAAAACTCAGCTGGAAACTTTAAAGTCTTTACCAGCCGCCACCGCCGCCTCCACCTGCTCCGCCTCCTCCAGCAGCCTCTTCAGCTCCTGCAGCAGACGCTCGCAGAGTGTCGTCATCACAGCCAGAAGCTCCTCCTACAACGCAAAAACAAATGAGATCAAACCAATCGGTTGATGATGACATCAATGATGACAACAATAAATATATAAAATAAATATATATATATATATTTATATATATATATTTATTAAATATAAAATAAATATATGAAAATAAAATAATGTGGTTTGATTGATACTCACACGTGGTTGATGAATAAAATAAAAGGAATAAAAGCAATAAAAAATTATCACATTACATCAAATTATATAAATAAAATAAATAATATGAAATGTAAAATAAAATAAAATAAAAAAGGCTGATTGATGAGCCACCTGTTCACACGTGGTCAAACTCAATAAATAAAACCGTTTGTGGTCTCTGAGCGCCTCCTGCTGGTCACTCGCTGCATTCACACTGTTTAAAACTGTTTTGCACTGCTCTGTTTTTATATATTTAGATTTTATTTTTGGAAAAACATAAAAAACAACAATAAAATTTTTATTTTATTATTATTTTGTTGACTTAAAAAAACATTTTTATTTTAAATAAAATTTAAAACAACAATTTTTTAAAATAAACTAATTTATGTGAAATAACTAAAATATAAAATCTAATTTACTTTGTTATTTATTAGCTTTTATTTATATTAATTTTTAAGTGAAAAATCAAAATAAATAAATAAAACGTGCTGTTTGTTTCAGTTTATTTTTCTGTCTGAATATTTTGAACATAATAAAACTGAGGGTTACACGGCTGGTGGTTTTTAAACCTTATTTTCTGTTTGTGTTGGGTCATTTTTAACTCTAATAATGCTTCTTTTTGATTTTTTTAAGTGTATCTTGTTGTTGTGTTAAAAAAAATTAACTATGAATTTTAAAAAATAATTTATGTGAAACAACAATTATGACCTATAATATAAATTTATAATACCTGCTATAAAACAAACATGTGGTGTTTGCTCCGCCCTTCCTCTGTTTTTATTCCCTCTCAAGTTTAACGCGTTAAAGTGAGCAGTGACTGAAAGCATCATGTTTAAGTCCACAGGCCCCGATGAGGAGCTGGCTGTGGACATGAGGAGGACAAGGACACCAGTGACCCGTTTCCATCCGTGGGGTCTGTGTGGAGACAGAGGAGGATCACAGACACCTCGTGTTCACACTGACAATAAACTGGACTTCATTAAAAACTCAGAAGCCTCTATTTTCTGAGACCACTGAGGTCCTTTAACATCTGCCGGACGATGCTCAGGATGTTCTGAGAGTCTGTGGTGGTCAGTGTTGTCCTCTGTGCCGTGGTGTGCGGGGCAGCAGACTGAGGGCTGTGGACACCAACAAACTGATCCACGAGACCAGTAACGCTGTGGGAGTGGAGCTGGACTCTCTGACAGAGGTGTCAGAAAAGAGGATGCTGTCCAGGTTCTGGTCAGTACTGAACAATCCTTCACAGCCTCTCAGGACAGCCACAGGAGCACATTCAGCTAGAGACTCATTCCCCCACAATGCATCACAGAACGCCACAGGAAACCATTCCTACCTTTACAACTCCTCATTATGACACCTGGACTGTTTCACCTCTAGTGTACACGGTATTCTTTCATTTTGGAATATTTACTGTAACACACTGCATTTTGAATGGAGCGCATTCTTTTTTTTATTTTATTTTTCTGTCCTTCATGTTTAAACGTTAACTCAACGCCTGTAACAGGACACATTAGCGCTCTGATTCTGAGGTTTCAAGGGTTAAACGTCTTTCTGACCTCTATGTCTCTGACTTCCGGCCTCAGTCTGCTGCAGATCTCTCTCACCGCGGTCTCTTTGAAGTCCTGCAGCGCCGAGCTCACGCGCTGCTGCGCGCGCATCATCCTCTTCTTTTACTTTTTCTTTGAATAAAAATTCGAAAAAAACCCTGAACATCTTTAATCCCACAGAACCAGGACCTGAAGCGATCCGGACCCGGATCAAGCCGTGTTGTTGTTCCTGAAAACCGCTTTCACTTAAACAGGCATGAAGCAGAGTGCGCCCCCTGCTGGATGGAGGCCAACAGTACAACAATAAAGAAATGCAGAAACTATTCCAAATAAAATAGAATAGAATAGAATAGAATAGAATAAAAGAGCACGGGGTAGCGCGGTGGTTAGCACTGTTGCCTCACAGCAAGAAGGTCCTTAGTTTGAATCCACCGTCTGGCCAGGGCCTTTCTGTGTGGAGTTTGCATGTTCTCCCCGTGTGTGCGTGGATTCCCTCCAGGTTCTCCGGCTTCCTCCCACAGTCCAAAGACATGCAGTCAGTGGGGTTAGGTTAACTGGTGATTCTTAATTGGCTGTAGGTGTGAATGTTGTCCGTCTCTCTGTGTTAGCCCTGCGACAGACTGGCGACCTGTCCAGGGTGTACCCCGCCTCTCGCCCTGTGGCAGCTGGGATAGGCTCCAGCCCCCACCCGTGACCCTGATTAGGATAAGTGAAAGAAAATGGATGGATATAATAATAATAAAAACTATTAATGTAATAAAAATATTGGTTTATATTTAATTGAACTTCAGTGTGCAAAAATAAATCTATTAGGTTACATATTTTTAAAATAAAATTAATGAAAAAATAAATTTCTAAATAGGTTAAAAGTCTTAAAAATCCTACAAACAAAATAAATTGTTTTTATAATCCAGCGTACTTGAATTTAACAAATTAAATAAATAAAATTCTTAAACTGTAAAAAAAAAAAAAAAAAAAAAAAAATTCAAAAAAAAAAAAAATTTTATTTTTTAAATTTTTTTTTATTTTTTTTTAAATAAAACATT
>VUQI01059918.1:6865-17118 GCA_015106735.1 Paratilapia polleni
GTGCCTTTTTTCTTTTTGTGGGTTAAAAAAAAAAAAAAAAAAAGCCACTGTGTCGGTTTTTACAGTCATGTGAAAAAGACGTCAGTGAGAATCTACGAGAATCTATGGAATCCTGTGAAAAACTAAGTAGACCCCAAGATTCAGTAGTTTGTAAAACCATATTTAGCAGCAGTAACTTGAAGTAATCATTTTCTATATCACTATCAGTCTCTCACATCATTGTGGAGGAATTTTGGCCCGTTCTTCTTTACAGCGTTGCTTCAGTTCTTTGAGCTTTTGCTGGCATTAGTTTATAGACAGCTTTCTTAAGGTCGCACAACAGCATTTTCAATCAGATTGAGATCTGCAACACCTTGATTCTTTTCTTTTTCAGCCATTCTGTTGTAGATTTGCTATTGTGAAGTGAATATGCTGGGACATCAACTCTTGGGAAGACTGGCATTGTGCACACAGCTGAATGCTCCAAACCATCAAACTGACAAAACATCTTTTTTTTACAGAAGTGGTCACACTTGCTGATTAATTAATTAAGTGCATTTAATTGCTAGCATCTGGCTGCGACTTACCCTCTTATTTCCTATGAAAGCAATAAAAGTGTCCTTAGTTTTTCACAGGACTACATAGAGTCCTGTGAAAACCTTGTTTTTCACATGACTGTATTTTGAAAGGCGAAGGAAAGTTGACCCTTCACTTGCGGTTTAGACTGAACAGCTGAGGTTTAGCTCTTGGTCTGCACTCAGCCACAAGTTAAGTACAAACAGTGTTGATTACAAGCATGAGAATGATTTGTGCTTGATCAAATTTAGCTTCACAATTCCTCTACATGATTCATCTGTTAGACGTTGCTTGCAGTTTTGGCTTCCATCACACATAAATGTCACTGTGTCAAAGGTTGATTTGCAGAGTGAGTGGAACTCAGATGTATTGTGTGTTTTCTTGAATGTTAACTCATGAGTATGCTTTCATACTGTGACAGTCTTGTAGGATTTGCTGGGGTTTATTTTTGCAAAGTGTCTCCAGTCCACATATTGGTTCAGGGGATATTAATGTCACTTTTAGTCTTTTTAGACTCTGTTTCCTTAAACAAAGGAAACAGTGTAATGTGAAAACAAAAAAGATGAACTGGAAGTGTTGCGCAAAGTTTACTGCTGGTATGAGCTTGAAGCAGGACCTGTAACCCTAACCTGTGACAGGCCACAGTGCAGGTGTAGACTGGGGCTCACTGACGTTTTCTTAAGTAGCAGCAATGTAGCAACCAGAGACCACTGATTGTCAATAAAATTCAGTGACTTGTAGGGACTTTTCTCAGCTTTGAGTTGAGTGATTGATGTAGCGACGGATACTATTGATCAGCATATGAGGGGGTAGTAAATATGTTAAATGATTACCTACATAAGCAGAACCTGGAATGTCCACTAGCGACAGGTACAAAGGTACAAAGCCACAAAGCCATGCACCACAAGCGAATCACTTTATATGTGGATAGGGCTTAAAAATGCATAAGATTTACCGAATGCTTGTTGTTACTGCAAACCTTTTAAAGGATTATTTTGTGAATCACCCATCTGTTCCTCTGACCATTATAGAAAAAAGGTAACAGGTAAAAGATGCAGCTCACATGAAGTATTTCTTTAAAAATGAGCATTTCTTAAAGATGGGTGTAAAGACAGGATGTTGTATCTCACTTGATGACAAATAGAATATGTGTTTTGATTGGTGTCACTTCCCGCACCTGTATTACTCGCACCACGTTTTTCCTTTTTACTAACGAAGCTATCCACCTTCCCATCAACATCATCATCATCAGTTAAGGTCACACAAGCACACTCTCTGTCTCAAACAATACAAACCATCTGTTGGAACGCGTAGGTCACAGCTACAGCCTTTATTGTGTAGGTGCACCAAAACTTTGCCCACGCATTCACATACTGTTGTTAGTCATCACATTTACGTGTGACTGTGTATGTGTGTGTATGTGTGTGTATGTGTGCTCAGCAGAGCGAAAGCACGTGTAACGGCATAATATTGATGCGTGGGGGTTAAACTATGGGGGTGTTTTTGAGAAGAAAGGCCCTTTCTAGTAAAAATCTGTATTTTGCTTTCTGATTATTGAGCAAGATATACTTTGTGCGTGCATCTGTGTGTATCACAGATTCTTGTTTTTCCCTTGCTCCCTGCTGATATGGCATCACAGTCTTCATCCGGGATGACCCTATCCTGCCCTCTCATTTTTGCAACTACTTCTTTTCACATTCCCATTTCTTCCTCCCTCCTTCCTCCCCTACCAGAAGTGTGTCTAAACAGAAAACACAAGTGAGCACTGACTCCGTATTGATCATTATTGCATTTAATACACAATGCAAAGTGAGACACAGAGTTATGAGTCTGATATTGTCGTAACCAATATAGTCACTTTCCTCTACAGACAGGGGAAGACGGAGTCCACCTTGAAAGGATTTTCTTGTATCTTTATTAAAATGACCACAGATGCCTTAAATGAATGCTGTAATTTACAGTGGAGTTTTGGGGGTGAGGACACTGATCCTGAAGGAGGTTATTAGGTTATGTAAAGTTACACCAATGAGCTTTGAGATATTTTCCCTCGTCAGGTTTCCTAGGTGATTTGTAGTTTGCATAATCTCTTCCTGCTGTGGTCTCATTCACCACTTTCTCTTTCAACAGCCAGTGGAACTCCCCCTCAGTTTGCATTTTAAGCTCTGACCACAAGCTGAAATTTATCTTGTTCTGCAGCGTCCGTACCTTGAGTTTGCGCATGTGTCTGTGCAAGATGTCACAGGCAACAAGTTTGTTATCAGTTGCGTGTTCTGCCCGAGTACTGTGAGAGATGTAGTGAAACACGTCTGTACTTTTTCACAGCGTTTTTTACAGTTTGGTATTAGCACCATCATAAGATGAATTCAGGTCAGAGTCTCAGCAACAGCAAACTTCATAATGGAAAATTTCTACTGTCTTTCACAATCCCCGTATTTTAAGGAAGAGATCTTCTCTGTACTCATGCTCTGAAGTCATTACTATGCAAGAGTGGTATCATGTTGGTTAACATTAAAGCCAGTACTATACTTTTTTAGGCACAGTATATACAGTCACCTGTAGCTACAGCTGACTAACTTCAGCTTTTTGCATCATTATTTACCTTTTTTTGTCATTTTAGTCAGACTTGTGTCACTTTGCCTAACATCTGTTTAAATGTTTTTGGGGTGGCCATGGCTCAGGTGGTAGAGCATGATGTCTACCACTTGTAGGAATGCCAAAGTTGGTTCAAGCTGCCTCCAAGTTGCTTCCATCGTGAAGCCCTTTGTAGAACCACTAGGGTTTAAAAACAGACCATTTGCCATTTTACATGGAGTGCAATACAGCTCATGTGAGGCCAGATTTCTGAACAGAATAGTAACTCAGTGCACAAGGAGGTACCCAGAACAGACAACAGGAATTCACATGACAAGGAAAAAGAGAGAGGAATCAACAGAAGCTTCATTCATAAAGCAGCATTTAATTATTTCCAAAAGAACATTGGCTTTCAAAAAACAAATCTGTATAGTTTTTCCTGTTTCATCATTTACTAACAGGCATATTAGTTGGACATTCAGTTCACAGTGCAAAAGTAAAATGGGAAATGATGACAGTCGTGTTTTGTTTTGCTTTTTTTATTCTAAGTGCATTGAACTTTGATTAGAAAAACCTTACATACTACTAGTATGTTTTTAGATTTATCTAGTTCAACATTTCCCCAGAAAATAATCATGTGCACCAGAAGATTTCCCCCAACATAAAAATACATCGAAGGGCTAACACTATTAGAGGTGTTGACATTTGTGCCGTTTCTCCTGAGGTGGTGATTACTGACAGGTTTTGAAGTGTACAAATGATGCAGCGTTTGATTTGACTCACAAACCTGAGACCACTGAACAAAGTACCAAACAGGCCCAAATATTTAAAAATGCCTCAATGGCTGATAAGATTTTTTTGGGTCTGTGGATTGTACCAAGAGAAGCCAACTTCCTGCTTGGTGAGGCCTGCTGCTCTAAGGGAGTTTCTCATCTCTGCCGCTGCTTGCTGTTTGTGTTGTTCTGTGGTTTTCTGCCCTAGCGACCCATGTTGTATTACAGCTGTCTGACGTGCGCATATGGAGACGTGCACGTCACCAACAACAATCTGGGTCAGCTGATGATGCGACTTGCATCATGTGTATGTTTGTGTTTGGAAGCTGTTTTGTGTTCACTACTAAAGTAATTGCCAGGTTTGTAGTGACCTCTGTTGCCAATACAGCATTTCCTCACAAACTAAGTGTTTATGTTTTTTACTTTAACCCCCCTTATGTCTGAGCTTTATTACTGTTTATTACATCCATTTTTATCGGGTTTTCAATAGTTGTCTCCTCCATTTAACTGTGTCCTGCTTCTTCTTGTCTTCACCTCTACAGTCATGGCCTTCATCGCTTCTTCTCCTGTCGTGGTATAGCACTAGCAGTGGAGACATTTTGGAAGAGAGGCCACAGGGAAATCACCGTATTTGTCCCTCAGTGGCGTCAGAAGAGAGACCGGCTAACAACAGGTACACGTCTCAGGTGTATACAGGGCATTTTAACACAGTAGCTTTTTTTTTTCTTTGTTTTGGCTCTTAACTCAAGCATATTGTATTTAAAATGGGGGTGTATTAGGTGTCAAATATAAAAAGTCAAGTTAACACATCTTGTCCTGTCATACACCCATTTTGAGTAAAATGGAGATGCATCCCATTTCTAACCATCAGCAGGGTTTTGTTTGTTCCCATGTGTCCAGGTTAAATTGAAAGCACTGGATTTGTTTACAATTCACTCACTTACTCATAATAAATACATGTCATCATGAACTTCATACACCCCAAAAATCAAAAGATTTTGATAAACCTTTTTTGGTTCCATTTAGCTGTTTTCAGACAAATATTTGATAGTTATTTTAGTAGAATTGCACAATTTTTTGAATGTCAGTTCTTCCTGAAACACACCCACTGTAACTCAAAAACCACATACTACTGCAAACCCACAGTCACTATTGCATATATAACATAACGTTACTTTAAAGCAGTTACCACGCCTAGAGGTTATACCACCAGCAGTAGTGCTGGTTCAGCTGCTTCTGTTCTTCCCTTACAGGTCAAAGTGGTTCCTCAAGTCTCTCTCTTTGAGCATACAGGATCTAAACAAACATGTTTAGTGAATGTGTGTACTCTTTTTCTATTTTCTGCTTTGTTGTCAGTGTTTTTATTAACAGAATTGGGGTTTCCTTACAGAGCAACATTTTCTAAATCAGCTAGAAGACCTGAGGCTGCTCTCGTTCACACCCTCCAGGGAAGTCTGTGGCCAGAGGATATCTTCACATGATGACAGGTACAGGGGCCCTGTCTTAAACACTGAAAACAAAATTTCTGGGAGTTGGATACTTTATATCTAATGGTACAGAGACAGGGGATTCAGTTGTAGACTGGCAAGTAGATGCAGTGCTGATAACTGAATATCTCAGTTTTTTTTTATTTCCATTCTGAGCTTATATAACTCTTTGACTCACCTTGGTAACCCCCAACCTTACTGTATTTTCCCAACAGATGAATAGGATAGAGGACTAGAGGACAGGTGCAGATATATGACTTTATGGTGATTTTGGGAGCATGTTTTCAAGCCCAGATCTTTCAACTTAAAGCTGATCAGCACCTACAGTATATGAGTCCCCACATATAATATTTTATTTAGTGTTAAGTTTCATCCTGACTCAACACTTCAGTGTTCCTATATTCCACTCTTTGGGCTACAGCGGCAGAGTTGGCATCGAGCTTTTGACCTTTGCACACAGGGAAAATCCTGAATGTCCACTCCTTTTTCTCTCCGTCAGGTTCCTGCTCCACCTAGCTGAAAAAACAGATGGGATCATTGTAACCAATGACAACCTGAGGGATTTTGTCGACACCTCGGACACCTGGCGCCGGATCATTCAAGAGAGGTGATTGTATGTTATGTATACACAGCTCAGTTAGTCATTCACTTACACGTTCCATTACCTAACATCATGCTGGAAAGTCCACTGAGGCAGCTGCCTGTCTTGGATGATAAATGTTAAAGATTTAAGTTCTATTTAAAGCCATTTTATTTACATTTACTATCATTCTCCAAATACTTAAAAGGAAGAGGAAACTGAGCGCAAACACCAAGTTAATGTTCATGCAGAAAAACAAAATAGGTACAGTATGTTCACACCAATAAAACACCAATAGAAAGGTGGATTTTTTATGATTAATAAATAAATAATACATTTTATGTTAATGCTTTATTAGAATTTAATATCGCTGCATCAGTTACAGTAACCTATTTAATTTGGCTAAAGCATGTCTTTAAATTTTTTGGTTACATTATTAATTTTTTTTTTAATATCCTATCCTTAGGATATTAAATGTAGGCTGTATTTATGTGTGAGATTGTGTCGCCCTCTGTTGGTTGTTGTGCATCTCAGACCTCTGAGCTAAAGACCCCCTTTGTACAGGAAACCACTATTTTCCCCGCTCCACTGGTTCACACTCTGACTGGTTTGACGCCATCCAGCACTGCTGTCATGGGTTAATTCCTGGTTGTGACTGTTTACACAGACTGCAGCTGTACTCCCCTGTACACAAGCTCTGTTTATTTCAGGCTGTTTATCTCACTGTTTTGTTAAACCTGAGCACTTCAGACCTCACCAGGAGGAAAATTCTTAATTTAAATTTCCATGACAACATTCTGACATATTTTTCCTGCTTTTTATTTTTTAATGATGATGCTGCTTTCTTAGATTTCAGTTGCATTGGCAAGTCCTTATTTTTTTATTTCATACTGATTTAATCAAAACAATAAAAGACACTCCATGCTGTGTCACTGACTCAAAACACATTTTTATTTTCCACAGACCTATAAAATACTTTAACTCAGTGTGACACATTTTCAAATCAAGAATTTTTTGTTAGTTTTTCAACAAAACATACAAAAATAAATAAATATTTTTGTTAGTGTATTTGCGAATTTTCACAGACCTATTTTTAACTTTTAACTAATTACTTTTTTATCAAAAAAAACTCCCTCCAAAATATGTTGTTACTTAACTGTAACAACTAACGCTTTCTCCATTTCTCCCAAATTCAGTAGGCCTTCCTTGGAAAATCCTGGTAATTTCCAGCTAAATAATTAGGTCATTTCAAGGAAGGTAGTTCTGCATCACCAATTTTGTAGTGATATTAAAATTCCAACAGTGAAATGTACTTATGTGTGGAAATCACTAGTAATTCAAATGTGTAGATTGTTAACAATACAATTTGCTTTGCATATTAAAAGCCGAGTGTAAAGCTGCACTAAAACGACACACTGTAGAAAGTCCCCACTGGGCTTTTAGAACAGATGATGAATATTCATCAGGGCCTTAGAAGTTACAGTTTATGAATTTGTCCGTTTCTCTCTTTCGACTGGCAGGTTGCTTCAGTTTACTTTTGTGGAGGACCACTTTATGATCCCTGATGACCCTTTGGGAAAAGACGGACCTCACCTTGATGTCTTCCTGCGTAAAGACAACTGGTGTGTTTTACCTGAGCATGTGTCTACACATATGATGATTAGCAAATGTTGAAGAATTCTTGAGGTATATGTTCTCCATTGCTCCCTTTCACACACTGTTTCTTCCTATCAGGAGGGCTCCGGGCACGCCTCCCCCTCTGAGACCACCGGACCTCCGGCCTCCCTCACAGCAGCAGCAGCCAGTATACGTCCAGGCCCTTCACTCTGCTCCACGGACCCCCACCTCCCTGATGGCCCACCCAACTGCGCACTGGCCCCACTCCGGGCCCCCCGAATGGCATCCACCTCGCCGTTCCCCCTCACCCTCGCCCTCACCCCCACCCCAGCGGTCGCCAGGGGAGACATCGGAGCTGAAGAGAAAGCTGTATGACATCTTCCCCGACCAGAAGCAGCGGATCGACTGCATCCTCAGCGACAACCCGTACATGAGAGACCTGAACGCCCTTTCCGGGTTGCTGCTGGGATAAATAACTGGCTCAGTTATGAGAATCAGCAGATGCATACACACGTGAGGATATATGTGTGTCAGCATAAAAATTATTTATTTTACCATCTCTTCCAGCTTGGAGGACTTTTTTTTTTTTTTATTATTATTATTATTATTATTATTATTATTTTACATCGAGACTGATCATCAAACTAGCTGCTATTGTTGAAAAGTATCGTTTGGGATGTTTTATCTGTTTTCTCTCCCTCCTCATTCACTTTCAGATTATTAAGGTGGACAGCACTGGTGTTTACACAACTAAAGTGTTAACAAGTTGTCAGATTTGTCAAGCAAAAAAAGTCTGTAGAAATGGTAATAAATCATTTCTGTGTTTCTTGACAAGAGTCCAGAGTTTCCATGAATGTGGGACCAGCACTGGGAGAACATGTTTTGGACCAACAACAGTGAATTGCTTTTATTGGACAGTGGCGCCATCTTAGCACATGACCGGCTTCCTCTCCAGCAGACTTCTTAACACAGACTCTCAGCTTTTTTCTCCATAACATTTGAACATTTGGGGCAGACAGCTTTTTGTTGACACTGGCAGGTTTTTTTTGCATGTTTTTAAACTTTCAGCAAAGTAATTTTTACACTGTCAGGCAGCACCAGGTTATCAAACCCAATATCAGTTACCGGTTTGTGCAGTTCAGAGTCTTTCAACATTGAATACAAAGAAGTTTAAAAGAACACATTTCCTTTACAGTGCACTTGTTGGAGTTCAGGTTTAATCAAGACAGCAGGAATTTCAGGAAGCATGATGAGATCAGTAGCATGAAAGCGTTAACAGTGAACAGAAATCCCAAAACCCAGTAGTTGGTCAGTACACAGAAATTAATTTCAAAAGCGGCAAAGTGCGTATAAGCTTCTTTTTTTTGGCAGCTGAGAACATTATAGAAACACCTTTAAGCGTGTTTGTGGCCAATATTTTGAGGCTGTATAAATGGGCAGTAATGACAACCTGTTTCCTTTTATTGAATTAAGATACAGTTAATTAAGTGCATATATCCAGGCTGAATTCAAACAATTAAAAAAAATCTCTAATTAATCTACTTAATTCAACCAGCCTTGTCCAACTCTCTCAAAATGTTACCCATTTTTAGATGCTTTAATACAGTGATTTCCCCCTACAAAGGTATTACAATATAAAATAGTTTTATTTAAGGGATTTTTTTCAAATGGTTCCCAATGGTAATGTTGCCTTTTTTCTAAGACATCTCCCTAACCCCATGTTCTCTTCTATGACAATAATTCTCTTGTAGGTCTGTGTTCCTTCTCAAATCTGCACTTTAAAAATAATCTCAGAAAGAAACCTGAATTTGCTGCTCTGCTAATCTCTTTAACATGACATCATTCAGAATTTTGGTCACGTTTTTTACCAGACTGACCTGTTTCAGGCTATAAGTCTCGGTCTTTAGGCAGCACATATTTCAGTTGTCTGATCTTGGATGGAAACAAACACTAAAAGCGTTTGGCTTTATCCTTTGAGAATTATTTTACATTTAAAATGACACATAAGTTTGCTCATGAGAAGAAAAAATGTGCAAAGATGACAGATTTTAAGTTACAAATGTACCGCACTGAAGGCAGCAGTGGTGTAGTGAGTAAAACAAAGTTTGATTGATGGATATTCAAAAGGCCTGCAGTGTTTTTGATTCACCCTCACACACCCAGAGAATGTGGGCTGCAGCTTGCATATTTAATGTGCATCTGAGTTTTGTAACATACAAACACTTCATCTCCTTGTAAGAAAAGAATCTCTGCACAAAATCTTTACAAGGCGTCAGAAATAACTTTTCTTTGTACTTGCTATGTTGTTGTTGTAAGGATTACTGAAGGATTTCTTTTCTCTTCTCTTGTATTATAATTCTTTTGTGTATATTGATTTCATTTTTGTAAATATGCGCATTTTTGGCTACAGTGCACATATGGTTCTATGTATGTGGGGGAAAAAAATAAATGCAGCATTCTCCATAAAAATGGACAAACCCTACCCCTTTTTTTTTCATCATGAGTTAAATGAAAGGATTAACAGCCTTTTCTGTTGTCTCTATGCTCATTAAGTTAACAGCATACTTACTGCTTTCTTTAAATGTGTTAATACTGTATCAACAGTACCTCAGTACAAGAAAGCTAATGGTCTCAAACACTCTAAGAAGGCGAGAAAGTTTTGACAAAGCG
>VUQI01059919.1:0-11469 GCA_015106735.1 Paratilapia polleni
CTGGCTGAAATGCAGCCCCAAACCATGACAGAGCCTCCACTGTGTTTTACAGATGGCTGTAGATACTCACTGTTGTACCTCTCTCCCGACCTCCTCTGTACATATTGATGACAATTTTAACTAAAAATGTCAAATTTGGATTCATCACTCCATAAGACCTGTAGCCAATGATTTTCAGTCCAGTTCTTGTGTAATTTGGCATACCTCAGCCTTTCCTCCCTGTTTCCCTTCCTTAAGAATGGCTTCTTGACAGCCACCCTTCCACTGAGACCATTTCTGATGAGTCTTCAGTAAACAGCAGATGGATCAACTGAAGGGCCAGATGCATCTCTCAGTTCCTGTGTCAGGTCTTTGCTGGATTTTCTGCTGTAGATAGTTTTTTAGGCCTGTCACTTCTTCTTTTGTCCTCCACTTCTCCAGTTTCCTCAAATGTTTTAAGGACACACTGCACACCCTGCTGAGATATGCCAAGTTTTCAGCTAATAGCTCTTTGGTGCAAAAATACTATTTTTGCCTGTCAAACTGTGTTAGCTTTGGCATTTCTTTATAAAAAGACACAACACTGGTTCATCCCTTGAGTTAGGGACTTTTTAAAATGCTTGAATGATTTACTGGTCAGTGTTAAGTGGCTTAACAAAGAAAAAACATTCCTCTGAAAATGGTCAGGTACAAAGACTGGACTAAAAATTAGTGAAAAAGCAGCCAATGTCCAAAGAAAAACTTTGAAGGGCCTTCAGAAAGCCTGGAGAACTATTGCTCAAGACCACTTTTTAAAAAATTGCAAGAAAGTCTGGCTCCTTGGAAGCAAAATATAAACAAATGTGGGGTGGATCAAGACTTTTGCACAGTACTTTTGTTATCTAAGCACTTTTTTTAACTCCATTTTTGACTTTAACTCACCAATTCCAATGATGTGTCGCTTCTTTAAAACGATTCTCAACTGAAAGAAAGCATTTTTCGTGTAATGTACACAAACCACTGTGACGGTGTGATTGATGTTTTAGCCATTAAACCATTTCACCATTATAACTGCGATGAATTCAAACATACAGCCACAACCCTTAAAGCGCCTTGAGGCGACTATTGTTGTGAATTGGCGCTATACGAATAAAACTGAATTGAACTGAATTGAATTGAATTGAACCTTCCAGCCAGAGATCTCAAAAAGAGAACTGCAGTCAGATTGCAGCTTTCTGTTCCAATCCTCTGTCTAATTTTTAACCATTCCAATCAGCATGTATAGAGTTGTGCCCTTTAAAGGTGTCACTGAAATAGAAGTTAAAGCACAAAAATCCATTTGGTCACCAAGCATTACAGTGCGATTCCCTAGATATCACTGTAGTAGTACTTACATTTTAGTAGCCATTCTCACCACAGTTAACCATCTGAACCAATGTGATACTCAATATGGAACACACCTCTATCCAAATGCTTTTCATTACATCAGCTCCAGCCTTTCAATTTGACTTGCAGCTAGTCATCTGAACTCACTAGAATACACTAGAATATAAGCAGCAGTATAAGAAACCACCAAAATGCTCATAAAAAGGTCCATTTACAATGAGACATGACTTTCTGGCAGTATAACCTGTTATAACCAAATTAAAAATAAAGACAGCTTTGTTACGCACAGCTCACAAATACCAAAGGACTATAAGAATACACTGAAACATATCACACTGTTTGATAAACAGCAGTGACAGTTTGATTTGATAGGTTATCATTTTGTCACAATCCAATTCTTTGTCAGAAAAGAATCAGAGTCTGCCTAAAACTTTTCATTTTCATTGCTTTAAGCAGTTATTTCCAAACTTAAGAATGCCGCAGCCCAGTCTGAAATCTGAAAATCAAACCTGATCAACACACAAGGTTGAGATGAAGTATTTCCTTCTTTTTGTTTCCACTGATTCGTGTTCAGTTTGTAACAACGTGCTGGTTCAGGTTCATTCTTTTCTTTTTGTAACCTGACAGCCAGCACTCCGTTTTAACTCTACCCACCAGCGTCGCGATAGAAGATAAATTCCAGATCAGAAATCGGTTTTTCCTCGTCACCTGTCCTTTTCAAACCCCGTGGTTTTAGTTCTGTTTACTTCTTTAAATTTAAATATTTAATGGAAATTTCAAACTACATTTTTTATTTATTGTAAATGACTTCTTAATCTTTAAAACTGAAACTTTTAAATGTAAGGCAAAATCCTTTTTGTTATGGAAACATAATCATTAAACATAAAACAGTGAGCATTCTAATTCCAAATTTTGAAGAGAAAAAAACAACTATAGATTAAATAACATTTTACCATTAACGCACTCAAAGCTAACTTATAGCTACAATGACCTTCAATCAACATCTAAGAACCAAACCTACACAGCATTTTTGTATAATGTGAAAAAAGTGTAGAGTGAGAGTGAAAAATGTTCCTGCTAGCTTTACAAAAGAAGAAAAAATGGCTTTTATTTACCAGAAAATAAATTTAAAATAAATCAAATTTAATAACACAACTACTCACCTCAATACTGAAGTATCCTCGATCTACGTAGTCACCAAGGAAGAGATAGCGTGTGTTACTGGGTGATCCCCCGACTTCAAACAACTTCATAAGGTCAAAGAACTGTCCATGTACGTCTCCACATACTGCCAAAACACAAACACACTGCTCGTAACTTCTCAATTACATGTTACAAGCAAATATTATTGGTTCTCATTCTGGATATATGTGTTGCTCTTATTTATTCTAAAATAAGTCATTGTGTAAATGACCAAAAAGCTTTAACATATATTAAGCATGTAATTCTTAAAATCTGGATTTGATTTCATGATGATCGCACAGTGTCTCTATTACAGGCCCATTCCAGAGATGCACTTCTTTACATCAACGGGATGGCATCTAAGGGTGTTTTCACACCTGCAGGGTTTAGTCTGTTTAAATCAGACCTCGGTGCAGTTCATTTGAGAGATGTGAACCCGGTATTCGCACTCGGGTGCGGACCAAAACAACCGCACTGAGACTCTTTGGCGGTCTCGGTCTGTCAGTACGAGCTGCAACTAAAATGAATGTAAATTCTCCACTGGCCAGAACACAGCACCTTCTTCCTGTATTCACTTTTGGTGGTCCCGCCCCAGACAGATCTGACCAATAAGCGGACTGAACATTCTCACGTGGTTTGTAGTGACGCATTTTGGAGTTCGCTTCTCTGTGTGAAAAGAAACCAAACCACGGGGGAAAAAGCTAAGAGTTTACCAACTCATCAAATGAGTCGGACCAGAGTAAACAAACTATAGGTGTGAAAACGCCCTAAATGTGTCAAACTGTCAAAGTTGTAGTGACAGCAACATTACTAGGTTGGACCTAGTACATTTATCCAAGTGCTGGGCCACCGTGTTCCACCAGAACAACCTTAACCTTAGAGAGCTGTAACTCCATTCTTCCAAAAGACTTCCCCTCATTTCATATTTCGATGATGGTGGTGTAGAGTGCTAACACACAGTCAAAAATCTCCCATGGGTGTTTAAGGCCAGAGCATATGATTCACATCTTTTCATAAATGGTTTCATCAAAGCATTTACTGACTGCTCATGGCATGCACAGATTTTTCACCAGTTCACCGCAGCCTGCCACTGTTGCACCCACTGGGCCTAACAACTTTTCTGGCAGAAACTCTGCAATGGATGGGGGCGCTGTGATCCTGGAAGACACGGCTTCCGTCCAGACGGGCATTTTTCATCACAGGGGGATTCACAGTGACCTGTCGCTCCCTTGCAGACACATGGACAGCTACAGACACCAATAATGGAATAGTCTTTCCTTATACTTTTTCTAATCCCCCTTGAGGACACATGCACAAGTTGGAGAGTATGCGAATATCTATGCAGAGCCTTGCTCTGATAACAAAATTTAGGTCAATTGGTCCCAGGCAGATAACCACATAGTCATGGACGTTGAAACTAAGGATACCAGTGGACTCTAACAATGCCATTGACACATGGTAGCACAAACAAACATGACATCACAACTGCTGACACGCAGGGTGGTTTGGCGTTATTTCAGCTTGTCATGCCCCAAATGTGCAAGCAGGTCAAGCTCTATATGCATTTCAATGATATATTAAAGCAGGAGCACAGAAAATCCAGATGGTACAGGGCGAGATTGCTGTAGAAGTTGGGAAAAAAAAAAAATGAAAAAAACCTACAATCGCTTTATTTCTGGTTTCAACTTCTACTATTCCTACTCCAGTACTGAAGCTCTGCTTTTTTTTCCTCAGTACAGGCACCTATCTTTTATTTCAAGACTACAGTGAGTTGAGTGCACCTCAAGCACAGGTATAAAAGGTTATTAAGCTGCGTTGATTTCACAGTTTGCGTGAGCAGTGACCAATGCGTCACTGCAACTTGACAGAGCCACAGAATCGCCTCAATGAAGGGGTAAGGGGTTATAGACAGCACCACAAATAAATGGTGACAGTTTTCCACACTTTTTAACATGTGTTTATGGACGCTGATGAGTGACATTACTATTAATTGAAAATAAAATAAAAATATACTGGCCATGGCAGTACCTGTCTAACCTTTTAAACATGGCAGAGGTGGATGGGGGAATTCTATTTGAGTTGAACTGCAGATGTTTTTATAGTCACTGTCGCTGAAGCCAGTACATTTGAATTATGTAACAAATGAAATCCACCTATCCTATGGGTTCAATGAGAACATAACACAAGCACGGCAAATGTTTTGTACAAATACTGCATGTATAATTACAACAACTGAACAAGGAATGCTTATCAGCCATATTATCTCTTTACCTAGCACCTGTTAGCTGTATAAGCTGTATGGGCTATTCTAATCAATCACATGAGCAAAGCCATATTATCACATTTGTTCTGCCACAGCAGGTTTAGGAGGGTTTTGCTTAACTTGTATATGTGAGAAAAACTGAGTGAGTGAATGAATGACATGGCTGCTCTTGAGGATGCTGAATATTGGTGTACTGAACTGAGGGCAAAGGTCAGCGAAGAAGGAGCAGACACTTCAAAGCCTGGGATGACTGAGGTGACTGACAGCCTGCAAGACCCTTTGATCTGATGCAAGAGTGAGTGTACACCATCAGCCAGAGAACAGAAACAGGTCTGCAGTGGAATAACATTCAAACATTTTCTAAAATGTCTTCAAATGGCATTAATTTATTCTGCATCCAACTGCTTTAAACTACTTAACAAGTTTAAAGTGCAGGAAGTGAACTGATTCTCTGTCAAACCATCCTGTTTACTGTATGTCAAAGTTCAATGTCAGCTACAGAGGAGCAGCACAAATCCTTAAGTGGATTTGGTGTAGGATGCAGCACAGCTGGGTGGACAATATTATGGGGAGTCTGAACCTTGGACCACCAGCTCAAGGGTAGTCTGCCTCTTTGCTATAGTACCCTAGAAACATAGATCTGAAAAAAAATAATGTACAAACTCACTAAACACATGACACAGCCCCCCTTAAGCTCTTAATATCTGCCATCTCACCTGTAATAGGTGCCTCCACTTCCAGCATGCACTTCTCTTGACGCAGGATGTTGGCCCCGTCATTGATGATCTTGAGAGCTACGTCCTCTTCCACCCGGCCCTCCTTGACGAGGTGGTTGCGGAGCAGCTCTGCATTGGGCTTTCCATCTTCATATAGCTCTTTCATAGTCAGTTTATGTTGTGGAGGGTATGGCACAGCTGATGATTACAAAAAAAAATTTTTTTTAAAAGAGAGAAAAATAAAAGATCATTAAAATAATCAGATTTGAGCTTAGGGTGGGCAGCCGTATGAGAACTGAAGGGGAGAGATACAGTTGCAGGTGAGAGTGACAATTTGCCAAAAGTCATACTGTTTCCTGGATTCATGACTCAGACAAATTTGAACAACACAAGCATGATGGTGCTCATTATTTATTATTTTTTATATTTGGTGTGCTTAGCTATCCAAAATAATGTCATTATCTCTCATTAATGAACATCAACAAATCCCCAATCACACAAGAAAGATGTTCCATATCATATTAGGGGTACGACAAAACTCTGAAATGTATTGTATTGTTTCCTCCTGCTGTACGATGATCAACACGCTGGTACTTTGATACTGTTGTTAAGACAGAATTTGCCAATTTGATTCATGACAGTTACTGCTTTACGATCTCTCATGGTGGAGCTTATCAAACGACTGAGGGTAAAGTGAATGGAAATTAGTGAAGAAGAAGATACTCACTCACTCTCTCTCTCTCTCTCTCTCACACACACACACACACACACAAACACACACAAATCCATCCATCCATTTTCTTCTGCTGAATGCAATAAATAAATATATTATTTCTGCTTTTCAGGGCAATTTTTCTCCTTCACAGATATTGTCATGTGTCAACGATTTCTTGGAATGTATCACAGAATCACTGTATCGTGATAAAAATGCTATTTAAAAAGCCGTTTGTTTTTTTTCCCAACCATCAAATATATCAAAATCAAGCCTATAGGTGTAGTCTTCAGCTAACTACAGTAATTAACTTACTGGCAACACACGTCCAATTCCACAAAAATATAAAAAGATTGGCAGTAATAAGGCTCAGAGTAACACTGCTCTGTCCATTTAGTAGATTGTGTTGGAAAACAGGGCTTTTTACACCATTTGGAGTTTCATCTAGCATGCCAATCAGCTAGTTGAACCTGAGAATGTCAATGTATTGAGGTTCGTACCTAGAACCTTAAGAACATTCAAGAGATGAATAGATGAAGTAAGGATACCTCAATATAGCAGCCGAAGATCATTATCAGCCAATTTTGGCTGTAACAGCTGATATAGGTAAAAAGTTTACTTTTACCACAGTCAGTGGTCAGTGTCAAGTTTTGTGCTGGCTGAAAATTTTCCCCTGAAAAGTTCTTAAAACATGTAAATAAACACATATACATTATACAGTCCATTCCAGCTGACAGCTGTACTCCTCCCTTCCTGTTGGCTGTTATTAGAAAATATCTGTAGGTTACCAAAAACACTGCCGAGGCTTTATTCATGCAAGTAACGCAAGGTGAAACTTTGGATCCTTAAGATGTAGTGTCGTGGCAATTTACACAGAAAGGTCCAGACATTGCAATGTCATAGAGACAAACTCAACAATTCCACCTTGAGCAGCACCTGGTGACAGTAGGGAGGAAAAACTCCCTTTAAAAAGTAAGAAACCATCAACAGAAGCAGGCTTGGGGGAGGCCAGCCGTCTACCTTGGATCAAGATGGTAATTTAAAAGCACCAGTATTATATAAGGAGAGATGACCCCAGAAGAAACATGAAAGAAAGAAAGAAAGAAGCAGTAAAAAAAAAAAAAATGCTGTGGATCTAAGCTTGCATTTACTTAAGCTGAAATCATTAGAGGTGATATTTGCCTTGACTGAGCCAACATGAAGTTACTGGCACAGGAGCAGGGACGCATACACCTACATGATGATTCCATGTGAGAGATGCGCAAGACAGACAGCAAGAAGCCCTGCACCTCACTTAACCCCCTCCCTCCCTCCCTAAGCTGCTCCACACCACCTACACAATCCTTTTACCGTCATCACTAAAGGTCAGTGCTTTTGAGGCTGAGACCTGAAAGCGTCGTGATCAAAACACAATTAAGCGGGTAACAAGTAAACCTGGAAAATGTATCACAGAGGAACCAGCAGTGTGACAGCCGTGCAGTTATTGTGTGTAGAAAAGCAGCGCATTTTAATTTAGCTTGTAATCGGGAAAGTGTTATTTAATCCAGTTCTCTGAAAAGAGACCATAATGCAGGGAATTATATAAAAAAAAAATAGTGTAACTAACAGTTTTCAAACAGCGTCCGCTGCGCAGATTAGTGCTCCAACACTGGCATCATCAGTTCATAAAGCAGATAGCTGCCGACTAATCTGCACTTGTTCAAAACAATAGTAGAGTGTGATCCAAGCCCTCTCACTGCCTGGGTCTGAGAGGTAAAACGGATTACAGCTGGGTACACCCAACAACCAACCAGCCAAACACAAATGCATTATGCCACCAATTAAATATGGTGTAAAGCTAGTCTGCACCACCATCTGTACGGCACGCACAGACATTATACAGACATGTGAGGGTAACAAACAACTGCCTCTCTGTGGCTGAGAAAGAGGTGAGCCGAGTTGGGATTGTGCTGATGATTTCATCCTGGATTCCTGATATCTTTTAAATCCATCTGCAGGTCAGCGCACAGGATGCCCAGAGCCATGAACTGAGACATAAACACCGATATCAGCTCACGGACACCATCAACTTGTGTGATAAAGCAGTGCCAGCGGCGCTGAACGCAGAAAGGAGAGAGAGGCGTTCTGAGAATGTTGTCACACCCACACAGAGCAAATCAAAGTGCAATTTGGGAAAGAAAAAAAAAAGGATTCAGACTTAAGTGTGGGTGCTTTTACTAATCAGTGATGTGGTGCCTGGGGTTGCCAAATGTATTTGTCACTCAGGCTTGTGCCACAGAGTTTAGAGGCAAATCCACCGATTGTTGGGTTTTTGTCTTTTGTTTTTTTTGAAAATATGTGACACGTTTTTATTGCTGCTGAAAAAAAAGCAAGTGAATAAGTCACAAGATATTAGTTAGGCCACAGACTCTAGCCTGCCCTATAGTGGAAAAGCTCTGACTTGGCTAGCCTGCGTTGAGGACAAGCTGTCATGCGTTGGCCAGTGTGGTATAAATAAACAGTAAGTGCTCCCAGGCCTACAAGGCACGGCCGCGAAGAGAGCTGTAAGCTGAGGTACGAGCCTTAAGAACAGATTAGGTAAAGCCTCTATTAGCAAGGGCTTCCAGATTCAGAGGCTGTTTACTTAAAAGCTTTGTCACACTGGAGGAAGGTTCCTGTACAGACAAAGCAGACACCGTTTAAAAAAAAAAAAAGAAAAAAATGAAGACAGAGAATGGGGTGCATCGTGTCCGTGAGATAACCAGACCGTGAAACATTTCGGGCAATAGCAGCGCCGACCAAATTTACAAGCATTTGCCTGGAGGCTGGCTGTAATTCCCCCCCACGCTGGACAATAATTTTTCTCAGTGCCAATGGAGTGAACATGCCATGCAACTCAACAGGAAAGAGCCTGCTGTCCTCCTGTAATGATAATAATAACAGTAATAATAAATTCTGGGGCTGATTTGCCTGTTCAATCAAGGCTGGAGCTGCCTGCTCAAACACAGATACAAATGAATGTGTGACTGCCAGTAAACAGCATCACTCTGCTCATACACACACTCCACCGTGCGGTGAGAAAAAAGTGAAGCGAGCCACTCGTTTACCCAGTGAAGAAAAATGTTTTGTTAAAAATAATAAGCTAATAATATAACATTAAGCTGCCACCGCCCTGAGAGTGGCTTCTTATTAGAGACCGCCTGGCCTAATTAGCATTAATGTTTGATGAACTCTTCAAAACTACACACACACACACACACACACACACACACACACACACACACACAGTGGACCACTGCTGCACTGCATCAACACCCACAGTCTGGCAGGACAACAAACGACTCAAGAAACAAAGACGCGACTATCTGCCATCCTGCCCACCGAGGATAATGTTTTGGACAGTGATATGAGCCTGCGTCTCGAATATGTTCGCCATTGTTTCAAAATCCACACAATGGAGGAGGATTGAATTACAAAGATGCGGCTGGGTAGAGATGAATGGAGCGCACTGTGGCTGCATGAATCGTCAAGTCCACTTCAGATTGCTCTAATTATCAGTGAATGCATTACCCTTCACGAGCTAAATAGCCACGGCCTGGATTTTTAATTTGCCATCTCCATGAGCCGATCAAGTGGGGTGGTAGTCACATCCACTGCCCTGTGGCCTCTCTGATTTTTATTTCAGACACAGAGTCAGACTTAACACAGAGTGACAATCCAGTTCGATTTGTATCAAAGGTGACGTGAATCTCTGTTATGCAAGCGAGACTTTAACCGAGCCAAATCTTGCCTTCATTAAGGACTTGTGGCATCACTCACCTGTTAGACCCCACTCAGCCTGAGGGAGAAAACACCAGGTTTAATAACCAAATGATTGAACTACCAGGTCAAAGGCAGTGAATGAGCTTAACTGCTGACTTACACAACCAGAGGAGCATTAGTCTTAGACAGGTCTATCAGTTAAGCCCTCTTACAGCCACACTGGTGACCCAAACCCAAAGTGATATCTTTTAATTTACAAATCTGTACTAAAGAAAAAAAACTGAGCCTCACTTCCATCTACAGTTCTCCTTTCTCTCCTCTTCCCTGTCACTTTGCTACTCTCTTTCTCCCTCTCCGTCTCTCTCTCCACCATGTGGCTGGCCATGTTGGGAACATCACTGGGGAGATTCTTTCCACAATTAACTCACTCTCTCCCTGCTGGCTCACACTTCAGCATTCCAGTCCCCTGGCAGGACACTCCACTAGTGCCCTTGCAGGCAGACAGAAATGCGGGCTGCTTTGGCATTAAGAAGTAAGTAGTGGTGGTGGTGGTTGTGGTTGCAAGGGTGGGGTTAGGCTCTCTCTCTCTCATTCTTTTTGGGGAGCTACCTCAGACTTGGCTATGCCTCACCCATCTTAGGGGAGACACAACAAACGATGCCCTGTCTGTCCAACGAGCCGGGACGACCTCAGTGTGAAGGAATCCATCTCGTCAAGCTCTGCTGGTAACCTGAGCAGACCTCGGGTATTCCCACGAAAAGGCCTCACGATTTTAGATTTCATCCATCCGAAACATCAAGGTGACTGGAAAGGGCGACTTTTCGGCTTTGATTTCCACTATGCCGTGGTAAGCTGCACATGTACCAGTGGGCAAGTATGGAAAATACACCTTTATGAAATCACAGCCCCGACCTGATTCATGCTCATCCACAGATATCTGAGCATCTCCCTGGTGAAACTGAAAGGCTTATGAGGCTGCAGTAGCACACATTAGTATACACATGTGTACTGATGATAAGGGTTTACTGATGGTAACGGTGACACTTAAAACCCATTAACTGATATTGTCTTAATAATGTCCATATAATAATGCATAAAACAGCACGCAATAAAAAGCTTCTTTCTTAAAATAACTGGCCAAAAAAAGACAACACAGAATAAACAAAGTTCTAGATAAATTTGACTGCATTATTGCTATTTTTTTAAATTTCCAATTTTCTATATGTTGTGACCAGAAAATCTGATCCTATATCACCCTTAATACGTTTAAACAAAGTTTTAGCAAAAGCTACAGGTAGTTTTCATTTTAAGCATTAACTACCAGTGAAATCACGTATGATGCGCTGATACTGTGAGAGACACTCACCTTTTATGAGCCGTTCCGTTGTGGACTGTTTCTCCGGTTTGTCTTTATCCTTTCCTGACATGTTTCCACTGGACACTAATGTGTTGGGGTTTAAATCTCGTACACTTCTCAGCCCCGCTAGCCTTGGGACCAGCTAGCACCCAAG